>JAWNKW010000023.1:0-48577 GCA_035041775.1 Chymomyza caudatula | reverse complement strand
GCTTTTCTATTGAAAAGTATTTTTATTAAAGCTTTTTAAAACTAAGAAGAGCAGGAGAGTGTGGAGTTGTATAGTATGCTTGGTATTTGTAGAATGTACAACATTCAATGGATATCGCATAAAACTGTGAAATAAACGAAATATTAAGAATCGATTCATTTTTCAATAATCGGAAATAACGAGTTCTTTAAGCTTCTGCTATTCCACTTCCCAAAAATTATCCTTGCTTGCATCTTTTGGCACTTGACAGACGCAAATAGAACCTTTCGTCTCTCAGACTTACTCAAACCCATTCAAGTTCGCCTACCTATCTTCAACCTTCACCTAAACACCTCTCCAAAAACAGCCCCAAAATGGAAATAAATGAAAATTTGTATGGAAGAAATTTGTAAAATTAATAAATGCTTCTTATAGAGATATGTCCAGAGATTCAGAAAATAATAAATTCAGTCGATTTTGATTATTGGTTTGGGATCTAGATCCGCTTAACTAGAGCATTTTTTCTGTATTTTTGGGTAAACTACGCAAACGATTGTTATTATTTTTTGGATTCCTTTAAAAAGTATAACACAGAGAGAAATAGAAAAACTCCTCACTTTTATAAATATATCTGTTTTAGTTCATCACAAAATTTTATTATTTTTCAACTTTGGCAGAGAAAAAAAAAGTTACAAATTGCTACAAAAAATATGTCAACATAAAATTGTTTGTTATTGAATTAATCGAAGTAAAATAAACAGTTGGTAACCAGCTCAGGCTTTTCTGCACGTTTATCAAAACAACCGAAATTAGCTAGGAGAAATTTAAACAACAATAAATTAAATACAAAATCTTTTGAAAATTATTTACTTTTATTATACCTCTGGCGAACCAACTATAACGACTAGTGTGGTAAAATTCACTAGGAAACCCTTTGAAGACATGCCAAACACGATAGAAAATATTTAGCTTGGTAACTACTAAAGTTCAAGAACCGGCATGTACTGGAGTGATGCCTAGGTTGCTCATATGTCCCTTCAGCATCGAGTGTCCGATAAGCAGACCTGTCATAATTCTAGTAGAGGTTGTTCTTTACTGCGATAGTTTCTTGAACCTATTTAGATTATGAGAGCCGAGGAACTCTTTGGCCTGTCTGAGGCCAGGAGTGTTTATCCAGTTCGCGGCTCGCCTTAGTCTTTCCTTTTCTCATAGCAGTGTGTATCTTACAATGCCAATAGGACTTGGGCCTTATCAATTGCCAGTTCATTGCCGCGGATATTGACCCATCGAAGTGTGAGTGAGTTACGTTGTCCCAGATGGTCCACTGTTTGTCGGGTTTCCCAAACCAACTTGGACTTTATTTTGGTTCCAGAATTCGCCTTTTGGCGGCCTGACTATATAGTATAGCCATTTAGTAATTCCTTTTTAGGTTTATGCCTGCACATCAGCCTATGGCACAAACTTCTGATTAAAGAACGCTGATATGAGTCTGCCTTCAATTTGCAAAGACTCAAACGTGTACCAAACTATGGTGTGCCTTTCCATAGGATGCATCCCCTCTAGGGTTGTCCAGGAATTCCCTGCTAAATGGTACTCGGTGGTCATTTCATCCCTATGTTGTGGGATCATTAAAGTTGTCTTTCCTAGCTCTCAGCTTCACGGGTACTGGTGAGGTTGCCCCTACCAGTACCCTCCACTGACATCCTTTTTAAGGTTGCTCTCATTTAGAGCTAAGTCCATTAGAGCTGCTTATGCCTCTGTAGAGCAGGTTCTTATTTTACATACACAGGCAAGCCTCTATTCCCCTGGTGAGCATCGGTCTTAGTACCTTCAGGTATAGCCACCTTGGGCTAGGTTACCCATGACTTTCCAGCTATTCATATACACTTGTATAATGCTCTGATGCATTTATTGGTCCCGTTTGAGACATGGGAGCCAAATTTGAGTTTGCTATCAAATGTGACTCCTAGAAGTCAAGTAGACTTCTCTGCTTGTGTCAATGGAAAACGCGTTGAGGTAGAGGGATTCGAACCTAAACTAAAACATTTTAAACGCTGTAACTTGCTTTATATCATCCAAATTGAGCATCTTAATGTATTGATCGTAGTTAATTGCAATAACAAAAAATAATGTATCGATATTTATATATAGAATATATTTTCTATTTCCTAAGGTAATGTCTTAAGCTTGTTCGTTGTTAAAACAAAATAATTAAATAAATTCTAGAGTAATACTGTAATTGAATATACTAAAAATCCAATTTTATTAAACAAAAAAATTT
Source organism: Chymomyza caudatula (assembly GCA_035041775.1). Taxonomy (NCBI): domain Eukaryota; kingdom Metazoa; phylum Arthropoda; class Insecta; order Diptera; family Drosophilidae; genus Chymomyza; species Chymomyza caudatula. Next base: position 46,317 of record JAWNKW010000023.1, on the reverse strand, counting down.
TTGATTTGTTTGCATTTAAATATTTATTTTATGCATGAAATATGCCCTTTTTTTCTTAATGTCAAATGTTCTAATTACAAAATAAATTTTAATGCTTAAATTTCGCAAAAGTCACGTTTCATTCCTGCCCAACTCTTAAAGCACATCTTTGTGTTGCATATTTTTAGGCATTTGGTATTTTTGCATTTATTTTTAATACTGTTTCGAGGAGACACTGCTTGCCACCTTTGGCCGAATTATAAACTTAGAATTGTAAGAAAATATAAAACAGCGCACTTTCGTTTATATGTCTTTATTAGACGGTGATCTGGTTTGGAGTGGTTTGTCGATAAGCGCAAGCAGCAGCAGTTGCATCAAAAGCTCGGCTTTCTGGCAAACAAAAGCTTTTACATAAAAATAATTGAGCGCATCTTTATCAGCAGCAGATAACGCTTTACAAATTAAGAGAATTTAATGTCATCATTATGGTTATGCGCTAGCTTGAGGAATCATTATGTTAGGCGGTAGTTAAACCTGAGTTCTGCTCCCGACATTCACCCCCCGTTGGAGGAGTCAAGCTTCCAACAGAAGTAGTTTCCAAGGGCAGAACAGCGATTTTACTGACGGCTCTTTTGACTAAGCCGCTTGTTGTGCGGAGGACTGCAACACGAACAACGCCGTCTTTGCCAGGGATGACGTTGTCGATTCTGCCTAGATGCCATTTCAGCGGAGGAAGATTATCATCCTTGATTAGCACAATCATGCCCGGTTGCAGGTTTGGCGTTGATGAACGCCATTTTCCACGCTCCTGAAGCAGCGACAAATAGCTGGTGCTCCATTTGCGCCAGAATGTCTGTTGCATCTGGCACACGCGTTGCCAACGACTTAAACGATCCATTGGCAAATGTGTGACATCAGGCTCCTCGATTGTAGCATAGGCCGAACCAATGAGGAAGTGCCCAGGCGTGAGTACTTCTAAGTCGTCGGGGTTCTCTGTAATGGGACAAAGAGGTCGTGAGTTTAACATGGCAGAGATTTCGCAAACAAGAGTACGCAGTTCATGGAATGTTAGAATGGTTTTTCCAATGACGCGGTAGAAATGAAATTTAGCAGCCTTTACGGCGGCTTCCCACAAGCCACCAAAGTGTGGAGAGCGTGGTGGGATGAAATTCCAGGTTAGACCAATAGATTGGCAGACGTTGGAAAATTCGTTTGTTTGAGGGTCGCTCAAGAACAGCTGTCGTAGCTCGTGCAGTTCATTTTTTGCTCCAATGAAATTTGTCGCGTTATCCGACCAAATAGCGTTGGGCTTGCCTCTGGTGCTGATAAAGCGTTTTAGAGCGGCAATAAATGATGGCGTGGAAAGATCCTCTACGACTTCCAAATGCGTAGCTTTGGTTGCGAAGCAAATGAATATTGCTATGTAACATTTTGTGGGCGGCTTGTTTCTGGTTTCAGCTTTGCAGTAGAAAGGTCCACAAAAATCTACTCCGGTAGTGTGAAATGGCCGATTTGGTTGCACCCGACGTGCAGGCAGTGGCGCCATGATGTGCTCATATATTTTAGGCCTTATACGAAAGCAGCGTATGCATTTGTTGATGATAGCAGTAACTGATTTGCGCCCTCCGATGGGCCAAAATCTTTGCCGTAAGGCAGCAAGCAAACTCTGCGGTCCAGCATGCAGAAATTTCTGATGAAAGAACATGACGATCGCAGTGGTGACTGGATGATGTTTTGGCAACAGCATGGGATGCCTGGCGTCGTAGTCCAGGAATGAATTTTGAAGCCGTCCGCCGACTCGAATTAATCCTCCAGAATCGATGAAAGTATTAAGTGACAACAGCTTGCTTTTTGGCGAAAGTTGCTTTTTGTAGAGTAGTGCTTTGTATTCGTCAGCGAAATGCACCTGCTGAATGGCTCTGATGAGTAGGAGCGTACCTCCTTTAATGTCGTCCACTGTGAGAGGTCCTCTTGGGCGAGCTTGGTCTTTGTTTTTGAGCCGTATAAATCGCTTTATATATGCGAAAACACGTTGCAGTTTTCCAAACGAGTTTTGAAATTTGCAGTCGAAGGAAATGTCCTGCTTGTTAGATGAAACTAAAACTTGGCGGCGTCTTTCAGGAAGATCCACGATAGGAGATACGCTTGCAGGCCAATTGTTGCTACTGCAACGCAAGAAATCAGGTCCATGGCACCATAGAGTGGATTCCAGAAGCTCTAGCGGCGTGCAACCACGGGAGAGGATGTCCGCGGGGTTCATCTGGGAAGGCACATGATGCCAAGTCATTCCTATTGTCTGCTCCTGGATCTGTGCAACCCTGTTGGATACAAATATATTAAAATTTGATGGTGATTCACGAATCCAGGAGAGTGGTTATGGTTGAGTCTGACCAACAATGAAAATCGCACGTAAACGGAACGCTTTGAGCAATGCTAGAAATGAGTTCAGCCAGTAGGTGAGCTGCAGCCAGCTCCAATTTGGGAATCGTCAGTGTTTTTAAAGGAGACACTCTAGATTTGGAACAAAGTAAATGCGAAGAGAAATTTCCTGCGAGCTCAGATCTGACATAAACGCATGCACCATATGCAGTTATGCTGGCATCACAGAATGCATGTATTTCCCAAGTGGCACGAGGTAGCATCACAAAGCGAGGAAACTTCAGTGAGCGAACTGCAGAGATTTGCGATATGAGCTCTATCCATGAGGATTGTAAGACTTGAGGCAGAGTTTGGTCCCAACTGAGCTTCTCCTTCCACAAAGCCTGGAGAAATATCTTCAGCTTCGTAATGATTGGCGATATTAATCCAAGAGGATCGTAGAATCTTGCAATGCTTGACAGGATTGTGCGCTTGGTGGTTGGTTCGTTCGGCAAGATATGCGCGAAGTTGAACAAAAGCTGATCGGAGCTGGGGTCCCAAGCCAATCCAAGCGCTTTAGCGATATCTGTTCCATCGTGGAATTTGATCATTTTCTCTCGGTCAGAATCTGCTTCGCTTTCAAGAACAGCAGGCTCATTGGAGCACCATTTCCTAATGGGAAAGTGTCCTCTTTGCAGCAATTCCTTGACCTGCTCTTTGATTTGAGAGACTTCCTCGATACTGTCGCCTCCAGAGATTAGGTCGTCGACATAGAAGTCCCTGCGAACAATCTTAGCAGCTACTGGGAGCGCAACCTCTTCGTCATAGGCCAACTGATGCATGGAACGGATAGCTAAAAATGCGGCTGGCTTTGTTCCGTAAGTCACTGTATCCAAAGTGTAAACTTTCACGTCATCGGAGCGATTGTCCCGCCAAAGAATACATTGGAGATACTCGTCAGGGTGAGTAACACGCACGCAACGGTACATCTTGCAGATGTCTCCACATAATGCAACCTTGAAAAAACGGAACCGCAATAACGTGATGAAAATCTTTGGTTGTATTGATGGACCTGCCAATAATAGGTCATTTAATGATGAACCTGTGGTAGACTTTGCAGAGCCATCAAAAACGACGCGCAACTTCGTTGTTGTGCTGTCCAATTTATGAACGCAGTGGTGCGGCAAGAAGTACTGAGAAAATGTTGATTGCTTAGTTGACAACGACATGTGGCCCAAATCAATATATTCTTGTAAGAATGCTGAATATTGTGATTTCAGCGTAGGATTTTTTGCCAATTTGTTTTCAAGAGTTTTAAATCTGCGCAAGGCGCGATCATACGAGTCTCCGAGAGCATCAAAATTGGTTTTGGCAGGAAGACGGACAGAGTACTGGCCTGATTCGAGACGCGAGTACCCTTTCTGGAATAGCTGCTCACAAAGAGCGTCGTCATCTGAGATAGAAGGCGATTGCCCGTAGCAACTGTCGACTTCCCAAAATCGTTTAACGATATCAGACAAGGTGTCTGTATCTGGCTGAAGACTGGGCTTCTTGGCCAGCGCGGCCAATGCGAAATGATTTCCCTTTGCGTCAGTAAGATTTCCAGCCACGACCCATCCGAGTCTGGTTTCTTGGAGGACTGGTAATTGGTTTGCTATCCGTATTTGCCCAGCACAAAGGATATCCATGAATATGCCTGCGCCTAGGAGTAGGTCGATGCGCTGTGACTTGTAGAACAGCGGGTCAGCGAGAGAAATGTCGTTTGGAATGTTCCATTCAGTAGCGTTCAAGTCAAAGTGAGGTTGAAAGTCGGTTATCGTGTGCGTTATGACCGCAGCGAAAGAAGCATTGTAGCTTGCGTTGTACGACTGAGCGAAGAGGTCAACCGATCTATCAGATTTGAGGGACGATTCCCCTATGCCTGACACAACGATGTTTGACCGATGAGTTTTGAGTTGAAGCTGACTGGCAAGGCGAGATGTTATGAAATTTAGTTGGGATGCGTTGTCGAGTAAGGCGCGGCATGGTATTAAGACGCCACAGCGACTTTGAATGTATACGATGGCAGTAGCAAGCACCACGTAATCGGTCTGATTGGCCTTTATGGTTTGAGGACACGAGGTTGTTGAGATGAGCGTAGACGAAGATTGATCTACAGTGGTGGCAACAGGAGCAGGCTGTGGAACGAGTGGTGCTCCGTTCGCCTCCGCGTGTAGCAATGAGTGATGCTTTGCCTGGCAATGCTTGCAGTGCCCTGATTTGCAATTCTGCAAGCTGTGGCCCTTTTTTAGGCAGTTTATGCAAAGATGCAGCCTTTTTGCTTCCCTGAACCGTAGAGTGGGGGACAAATCTAAGAATCGTGCGCATTTGGTCAGATAATGGTCATTTGCGTTACAAAATGTGCATGATGGTGTTTTATTGTGTGATGCAATGAGGATGTTACGATGAGATTTGTTAGAGGTTTTGCCCACCTGCTGGCTAGGTGTTTGTTTTACCATAGCGCTTTCCAAATTTTCCATCATGCGACACCTCTTCTCCAGAAATGCTGACATGTCATCCCATCTAGGTAGCTTGCTTATTGGCAAGGCTTCTTCCCACTTCTCCAGAGTGTTTCGATCCAGCTTGGAAGCGATGAGGTGAATGAGCAGTCCATCTGCAAGCTCTTGCGTTGTTGACATTGTGTTTAGGGCACGCAAATGTGAATTTATGTTGTCGCTCAAGGCCCGTAAGCTGCTAGCCGATCCTTTCTCAACACCTGTGAAACCAAAAATAGACCGTACGTGTGCCTGGAAATGAAGCAGTTTATTATCAAATCGACTTGTTAATAATTTCAAAGCTTTATCATAGTTCGCTTCCGTAATGTCTAGCGAACGTATTGTGTCCAACGCAGCTCCATCCAGGCTAGCGCGCAGGTGCTGGAACTTTTCCACCTTGGTAAGATACTCGTCATTTCCAACGACAGTGTTATACATGGCGTAGAAGTCTGGCCAATCGATGTAAGCTCCACCAAATCGTGGTAGCTGCAACTCGGGCAAGCGAGACTTACGTACGGGAAGCCTAAACGTGGAGTTTTGGTCATCCGTGCTGGGCTGAACAGCAGTGGAGTGCGAAACAGAGGCCCGGTGTTGACCTTGTAGCTCACGAAAAAGCGTAGATTTCACTTTGCAGTATACCTGTGCAAAGTCTAGACGAGCTTCGCTGGCCATTTCCAAAAGATTTAGTTTTTCCAAACTAGACTGTGCATTATCGAAATCAGCATTCATGCGCTCCACTAGGTCTAAACGCACCTGCAGGTCGGCCTCGTCAAAGTGGTCCAGCTCCTGTGCGGCGAGATACGCGTTCATTGCCACTAGTTGCCGAGATATTGAATTTGCCTTTGCTTTATAAAAGTCTATTTCACTTGAGAGTGGTGCATGTTTAACTGCAGTAGGCGGAGCAGTGCTAATAGAAGCCGATGCTTCTTCAGCCATTATGTAACATTAATTTGTCACTGCACAAGAATAACCGAACATCAAGAACAAAATCAATAGCGAGCCAACTGTATTTCGGCCACTTCACAACAACAAGTTAATTGCGCGAAATAGAAGTATATGTGCATATGCAAATGCGGCGATGAAAGGGAATCAAAGCTTAGCAGCAGCAAAGTTAAACCGAAAATGTATATGTGCGTTTGCGCTTGCGCTTTGATTACGCTGGTTATCTTTATGCACTTTTTAGTGAGCTGTACAGTTGCAGCAAATGATCAAAGCACTCGGTGTGCGTATGCGTGTATGTATTACCGAAACCGTTTCATGTAATTATGCAATATGCGAAACCGTTTTGTGTAAGCACATATGTACACGTGTAATATGCGAGAATATTCTGCGCGCGAATGTATGTATGTACATATATGTGGTCGTGGCACCGTTTTGCACCAAAGACGCTCCGAATATATGTAAGTTTGATATTTGATACCCGATTGTACCAATTATGCAAGTTTATGAATATTGTATACCGATACAGTATTGCGAACCGACGTCCAAACCAATCACGTCGGGGTCACCAAATGTTTCGAGGAGACACTGCTTGCCACCTTTGGCCGAATTATAAACTTAGAATTGTAAGAAAATATAAAACAGCGCACTTTCGTTTATATGTCTTTATTAGACGGTGATCTGGTTTGGAGTGGTTTGTCGATAAGCGCAAGCAGCAGCAGTTGCATCAAAAGCTCGGCTTTCTGGCAAACAAAAGCTTTTACATAAAAATAATTGAGCGCATCTTTATCAGCAGCAGATAACGCTTTACAAATTAAGAGAATTTAATGTCATCATTATGGTTATGCGCTAGCTTGAGGAATCATTATGTTAGGCGGTAGTTAAACCTGAGTTCTGCTCCCGACAAATACGTTACAATTGTCGTTTTCAAGTGCCAGTTAGGAAAATGTGAAAGGCGACAAAGGAAGAGGAAGAGAAAAAACAAAATTTCATTTTGAGTTGCTTGTCATGTTTTGTATGCTAAATTTGGGTGTTGTACCGAGCAAACATACTATATGCATACTTACTTATATAAGCACGCTTTTGCGTGTGTGCGAGACTTTTGCCTGGCACTGTACAACAACAAAACGCATACAGAGAAGAGCAAAACAAAAGTGTCAGCCACGTTGACACTATAAAACTGTTAAAGTTTTAATGACGAGTACATGGACACGGGAAAAAATAAGAGAACAACAATGAGAACAGACAGCCAGCAACTACTAAACCAGCAACAATACAACAATGGCTCCAGAAGAGGCATCAAATGGTACAGTTTGTTGGAGTGGGATGGCTTGGTTCTTGTGTGGGAGAGGGACGGGCAGGGTTTAGTTTAGTCACCGGCAGTTAGACTGACATTAACAATTGTTGGCAATGCGGCAAAAGCAATTTTGTGCAATAAAATAAAGGAAAGAGGCAGGCAGAGCGAAGCAAACTGCAGCTAAGCTCACTCACTCGCACACACACACACACACACACACACACACACACACACACACACACACACACACACACACACACACTTAAACAACTGACAGTTTCAGAGGTGTCTTTTACGGTATGTATGTTTGCCTCTCTCTCTCTCTATATATATCTATCTCTCTCTCTCTCGGAAAGTGCTGTCAACTGCTAAACGTCATGTGGTTGACTGATATTTTTTCTCATTTACAGTTTTGCTTGCTTTGTCTTTCTAGCTGTCTCTTTTATTGTTGTTGTAGTTGTTGTCGCCTGTCTTTTGTTGTACTCTAATTGCTTACGGCAATGGCCGTTGGCTTGCATTGCAATTAAGCAGGACACGTTGCCAGCAATATAAAATGCAGCAGTAGAGACTCACGCACGGCGCGTAATAAACATGTTGCACGGTTTGCCCTTGTTGAACAATATAAATCGTGGCATGCTTTTAAGTGTCCCCCGAGTCAGTCATTCCAAGCCAGACCGTAATTGAAGTGTGGCAAATCCAAATGCTTAAATCTTCATTGACAAACCAGCTGCAGTGCTTAACAGGATTTCTGTTAATTTCACTGTTATACATACAGATTACCATAAGAGCCAATGTGAGAATAGCAGTTAAATACGGTACAACCAAATCAGGATAATACTCATAGCTTGATGGCTGGACACAAAGAGGTAGCTTAGAGGCAAATCGCTTGGTCGCTTGGTCGCTTTATCGAGCAAATGATTCAGAGTTGGGGATTAGCCAGAATTTCTTTATTAAACGAGTTTTGTAAGCTGATTCCAACGTATTCAGGGGTGTGCTTGAAACCGTAAACTATATTGCCTAAAGATACATTTGTATGCTCACTTGTAAGATTTTCCATAATCTCAAAGAATCAAAACTCGGTTAACAAAAATTTCTGGCTCACTCCCGAGTATATATTTTTTGAGTTATTCCCTTTACAACAGTTTATTAAGTTTCGAAATGAATCAATGATGTTTATCACACGTACTCTTATTCTTCTAAGTGGATATAAGAACCCGTTTTTGGGTTACGACAAGAGCACTTCCTCAAGCGACTCTGCTTCGCGCAATCCTTCTTCAATACGTATTTCCAATGGAATATAGTCCTTCCAAGGGTGACACGGCTTACCTTTCTGCCGCCATCATTCAAGAGCCGCATTTGTAGTCTTTTTCTCACGAACTTCTTCGACCATAAGCACAATGGGACTGAATCAGCGAAGCAGCTAGGTGTTAATACGTTTGACTATGTTAATCTTGTCGTACAGCACGTAAAATTCCTCGAATTCAGTAATCGTAACGGGCACTCGACGCTCAAACACTATAAGAGCTACTGCACCAAACTGCTTCAACACTTATGCCGCAGCGCCATCGTTCATTGTTGTGACGGTTGTGACTCGATAAATGAAATCCTTAACAACAACTGCTTATAGAAAATGTTTCGTGCTTACTTTTAAAAGATTCGGAGAGATCATTTTGTAACTTGACGTTGCTCTACAACAGAACATGCACTTTCACTAAACGGGGTATCAAATGTTGTTTTCGGTTCGACAAAAAAATAATCGATTTGGTAATCATAGGTTATTCATTCATTTTGGTGAATAGTGGATAAAGCCTAAAGCCTGCTAGATTTAATCTCTCACGCAAAACGCCCGATTGATCCTTATTTGCGATAGAAAAAAAGACTGATACTACGGTTGTTGGCGCATTCCGGGGTCACCCTTCTTGAAGACAGAAGACACAGAGACACTACATATACCTTATCAACTCAAGGCCACTAGTCTTCATAAACTCTGCGTGCAGGCCGTCAGCGCCAGCAGCTTTGTTACTTGATAGCAACCCTAAATTCGTCATGCCTAAGCACCGTCCACGCCGTCATCTGTGATTGAGGTGCCATTACTTCCGTCAACGCCCTCTTTTACGGCAGACGCAGTTGCCCTTACATTGACTTTCCAACTTTTGGTTGACAAATTCGATACGATAGGTTCGGTAAACCCGTTCGTCAAAAAATGTCAAATCCGCCGAGAGCATCGCCTTGGTTTGTAAAAGTGTGTAGAAGAGCCCGAGGCAGTACAATCCTCGCTGTCGAAAAAACAAGGGATTTCGCAGACATCAAGTTGGCCTCAAAAAGGTACAGTTTTTTTTTAGTTGATGTTGGGCATCTCTGTCGACAACCAGTGTTATACAATGATGATTGTTTTTACCCCTAATGGAACGATATGGACGTGGAACCAAGATCTTGACCACCAAGATCGTTCGATTTTGACTGCATCCATAGATATAGTGTGTATAATATATATGCTACAGCCAAGTCAACTCATGTTATACCTATTAACCAAACAATGTTAAACTTTTGGCAAATCAATGGGACTTTGTAAGCGGAAGTAGAGGAAGTGTCATTGCACCGATTTCAGAAAAAAAAACACTCCGATGATAATTCCGATAGAGCAGATGGACGTGCTCTTTACAATCTGGCCAGTATTAAAGTTTTGTGGGATAAAAGGGCCAATACTTAAAGCTTATGTATAAAAGAAAAGAATGTGTGACAGTAGATGAATTGTTAGTACCTTATTATATTAACATCAAATGATCTTAGCATCAGTACCGCTTGTCTTTTATGTATCGAATAATATTATTTCATCTGACAATCAAGGAAATCAAATAATTAAGAATTTACAACAACAAAAAAGTGGAGTCGATACATTGGCCGAACATCATCCTAAGAGGAGAGGGCTCTATTCAGTAATATGCCCACAACTTGTCCATAAGAAAACCAGCTATTGTTCGGAAATCATTCAATCATTCATCATTGGATTTGTACTAAGGTTATTTCAAGAACTGGTTGGTAGGTTTTGTACTAAACGACGAACCGAGTTTGTCAGTCTACAATCAGAAGGAATTATCTTTTTTATTTTATTTTTATAGGATGAAAGTTAATTAACATTATTCTGAATTCATAGAACTATGACGATTATACTAATATTATTATTATATTATACTGATGTTAATTGATGTCAATTTTGCATTTTGTCGGGAACAAAATTTTTGTTGATGAAGCTACAAAAAAGAATTGCCATGAGAACATTGTAAAAATGCGCCAGAAAATTTGTTTTATGCTGCGCTCGTGAAACTTTTTGTGAAAAATCCAATCATTTGGCAAGTGAGCATTAAAAATAATGACTAAGCTCAACTGCAAAATGGCAAAAATTTTAAATTTATGATGATTGTTTGTTTTTTTTGGCGTTTTAGAAGATATGTCTATAGTCAGAACAAAATACTCAAGTTAATAATTCAACAAAATTTTTGTGAATAAACGAATTAGGGAATTTTTAATTACGAAAAGTGATGTGATTATAGAAATCTTCACAACTCGCCTCTTTACGAAAATTCACAAAAAATCTTTATCGAATCTTTTGCATTCTAGGTATGTAAAGGTGCTCATAATTGTACGCTTGTAACGAAGATAGTAATGAACTTCACAAGAGAAAGACCATTTTCAAAATTTGACTATCTGATTCTTCTTAGTAAGAAAAACAAAATTTAAACAATTAGTTTAGCAATTCGGTAACACCGCCAACATATTTAATCTGGGAGAGTTGCAGAAATCCTATCAAATTTATTTTCGCGATATGGTTGACGGCCTTGAACCATAACAAGCTTTATGACAATAGTCTTTTAATTTAGAACACTTCGTTAGGCAAAACTTTGGAGATTAGGAAACTCTACCGATAATTTTACAAGTATTCGTTCGAGAGATGTTGAGGCAAAAGTGGCACAAGACTAACAAAGAGCTAAACTCTAAGCAGAGAGCACTACATCTTTTGCTTTTTGGTTAGTGTGTGTGTGTGTGCGTGTGTGTGTGTGTGTGTATGTGTGCGCTTATGGTAAATCAATTTAAAACCAATTTTCGTTGGCTGCAGTTTAAAATCAGCGGAGCAGCAACACCAGTCAAAGCATTCGAGCAAGAATACAAGAAAACCAACTGCTGTGGTTCGAGAAGAACCATCGAAGAGTCTGGATTAGGAAAAGGCAGAGAGTGGGTAAAAGGATAGAACACTATATAGAGCGTCTCAAATGAACGAAGACCGCGTACGAGGACGAAAAAGACCCAGAACCAGGTTGCTTTACACAGTGCTCTGCAAACGGCATATTAAATATTCATTACTCTAAGCTACTTCTTCTGTCAAAGAGAGAGATAGAGAGAGTGAGGGAGAGAGAGGGAGCGGCAGACTGGGAAAAACTTAAAGGTAGTGCTGCTTGTGCCTCATTGCTTAAGTTGCCAGGTGAGACCACGATTTTTTTTTTTGGGCAACGCTTTGCTGGTGGATATAGTGTGAGTGTGTTTGTTAGGTTACCACATGTAAAAAGCTGTTTTTAAAGACATCGAATTCCAATTTCCTTTTGCTAGCTACACGTTTTGCCATTTTGTTGAACGTGATGGGAATTCACACAAACTCTTAAACACACATTCCTAGTATATATGTACAACATATGCAACAAGAAGGCAAGGGCAAGGGGCATAGGGCAGTATGCAGGGCACGGTACAAGACAACAAGACAACATTGACGACGACATGACTGTGTATAAAACATTTTTTCACACACAACACAAATACACCGAGTATGTGTGCATATCTTTCTATGTATGTTGGAGTAACCCGCAACACACAAAACATGAAGCCAAGCACTACAAAAGGATGCTCACTGCGGCGTGTAAATGCGCTGCTGCTGCTGCTTCTGTGGTCGTAGTTGTACTTTTTTATATGATGCTCCGCGCTCGCTGGCGTATACGTAATGTACAGTGCGATTGCAATTGCGGAGTACATAGAACATCATTAGAAAGCATTCAATGATTGTTGGACTGCTTTGTGTGCATGTAATTAATAAAAAAAAATTGAGTTTCATCAGAGAAAATTCTGTACACACAAAACACACACACTTGAGTGCCCCTGTGGTTATGCAGCAGTTGTTTTTCAAGAGTCAAGGCACATTAATTATACTATAAGATTACGTTGCTTATTTATGTATGAGCTTTGCTCTCAGGTAAGTACGAGTGCCGTATATACTAAGAATACTATATGCATAAGAAACTGAGAGTACACCCTGTGGTGCGCCTAAAAATAATATATATATTTGCTTGTGTATGTAATAAGCTTGGCTTGTTATTCTTCTTCTTGATGACGTTGTTGCTGTTGTTATCGATGGTGTTGTTGCTGTTGTTATCGTTGTAGTTTATGTGATGCTCATGTGTGGGCGTGACCTAGCCTCTCAGCCTCATATAATGGAATTTATTGTAGGATCTGAAAGAGTCAAAAAACTGTGAGAGTTAAGTTAAATGTAGCGTGTATTTTTAGAACCCGAAATCAATAAAGGAAAACTGTTTAGCAAGCTAACATTCAGGACGCTTGAGAGTGTGTGTGAGTGTTTGTGTTCGGAAGCAGTTAACGGGAATATTAGAATATAAATAAAAGAAAGCAGGAGGGCCGGCAGCAATAGTCGGAAATTGAACTCTATTCACGCTTCAATGAAGTATTTAAAGAGTTCTAGTAAGTTTCAGGGCCAAGGGTTATAAATTTTTGAGAATTTTGCAGTTAACAAAGGTGTGAGAAACACGGTAAATTCTTTCATTTTTTAATATTATACCGGCTGTTTTGTACCAAAAGTGTACACCACAAAGATTAATTTCAAACAAAAAATAATTATACTTTAAAATACTCATTCGAATCGCTGTTTTCCAAATGAGATTAGGATAACTTAAAAGGTGAGTTATATAAAACACTTTCCACTTACTTAACGCTTGACTTCATTCAACTATTTCTCAAATAAATGGAAAACAAATAAGTGATTCAATTACATAAACAAGTCAAGCGAACATATGAAAATAGTAAGAACGGAGTTTGAGATCCAATAGAGGTATTGTCCTTGGTGGCCGAAGCCCAAACTGCTGCCAACCGCTGAGACTGACAGTCTCTACCTTGGAGTGTTATTTGTATCTGTGTATCTATGTGTGATAAACGACAGTCAACTGTCAACGATTATTTCAAGTGTATTTAATTGCATGCTTGTAATTGAAATTAAGCACATTCAGGAGAGAGACATCAGACATGCAGAACATTCTCTTCGGCAGCTTGCAGATATCTGCACAAGTGTGTCTGAGTATGTGTGCGTTTGTGTCGACAAATGTGAGCATAACGGTGCGTATGCACAATGTTAATATTTTGCTAGTTCTTATCTTGGAAAAGGTAGAGTATGATATACACTGTTGCACCAAGTGTTGTTGCAGCTACACAAACAACAACAATACGTATAACAACAATAGCATGGCACACAATGCTGCAGCATATTTGCAAAACATGCGAGATAATCTCTGAGAATTAAAACACGCTTACAGTTACAGTCAGCTACACATACACAAACGAAATTCCCTCGCAATCTAACTGGCCCAGTTTCCGGGCAGTAGAGCACTCCTCCTTTCAAAGGACCGAATTGAAGACCTATATCGCTGAAGATTCTTCGTTCATACGTATAACCTAGCCAGCGTAGCCACTGGATGTAAAATCGCTTGACTATGTCAATATCATCTTAGAGTTCGTCATTCCATCGGATGTAGTAGTCATTGCCAACGCGTGAAGGGCCAAAGATCTTACGGAGTACTATTGTTAAACACTCCAGGTGCATTTTCAACAGACTACAAGAGTGACTAGAGTGATTCTCGGCTTGATCTCCATGCTGACATCGTTCTTCATTGTGGTGTTGGTGCCAAGAGAGACGAAATCTTTTACAACATCAAAAGTAAACTTTTCAACATCAATCTCTGTCTTTCTCTCATTTACAACCAGACTCACCCTCGCATTTTCTCTTTCAATTGCCACAAAAGCTTCGACCATTTATATTATTATGTCATCTGCATATGTAAGCAACTGGACATTACACTCTTGTGTACAACTAGAGGTAGACAATTTATGTGGCAGCATCATCGATAGCAAAAAATTTAACAGGAAACAAAAACAATTCATGAAGAAATTAGATAGTTATAATACCAATACAATGCCATTGTATGCATATTTTTAGTTTTAAAAAATCACAAAATTTGGTAGGTATAAACGAAGTTAGCATTTAAATTAGGTATACGCATATTTAATTGAATGGCTGTTGTAGCTTTTGTTTAACTTGCGCATTTGGTTTGCATATTGGGTATATTGTTTTGGAACGCTTTTGTGTTCCCAACAATGGGAACTACAACTTATAACTGCAACAACAAATTACTGATGTTCGTTAGCCATCTATTTCAAGAACATAATAAACTAATAATGAGATAAGTTCAAAAAGAAGTTAGTAGTCACCCCTATTGAATCAATCCTATCCTTAAACAATATTTTTTTAGAACTTCTTTGAATAAAATACATTAATTTTTTTTTATACAACATTCATTGTTTTTGAAAATGTTTTTTAAAAACCATTATTAAACAATCAAGTAATTTCTTGTCAACATAGTCAAGAGCATTTAATCTTTGGCATGGCTGAGTTTGAGTTTTTTTTGGTTCGCATTGCAAATTTTACTAATTTCCCCAGTTGTCAATTAACCTCATTAGTTGTATGCCAGAGCACAAATTGTGACCATGGTATTTTGTGTTGCAGGCTTTTAGGCGCAGCTTTTGCATATGTAGTTTTTTCGAAGGCCAGCCAGTGCTTTAGCTTTTCAACTCGGTTATTAGCCACAAAGTTGCACACTCACGCACACACTCATACATGCACACAGACACACTTAGACATGTCAGTCAGCTCATTAACTTGCCATTTGCAAGATTGTTGGCTTGCGCTGCAAAGTATGCTATGCAAACTCTTGAGCTATTTAACTATATTTCAGTGTTTTGTTTGTTTATTTACCAACTGCTACTTGTGAACACTCACACACTCACACACAGATACATATTTTAAGTGCATGAGTGAGACAGCAAACAGTTGCATACGTTGCACAAGTCGTTTGCAAAAGTTTTTCACTTTAGAAGTCGCCATCGCTGCTGCTGCCTAGATCAACCCAAAATGCGTCCCTGCCCCGACCATGTCCCACTCACTTAGACCCTTATATCTTATGTCAACCAACAGTTATAGCTCATATGTGTTGGTGCGCCTGCAGCTTTTGCGCTGCAAGCCGCGAGTTATGCTAAATAAATGCGTTGTAATTCATCTGCAATGCTGCCAACGATAAAACACACACATGAACATATCTATGTGAACATGCATGTACGTATGTTTAGCATATCGTCGTAGCTTGCCAAATGTAATATACGCGTTTGCTGCACTCTGGGGTCTGATTTTGTAGCATACTTTTCAGCAGCTACAAAGGGAAAACTCGCTTAACGCTTGCCAACTTTTACTTTACCGTTGTTACTTATGTGAGTCTATGTATGTATGTGTGTGTGTGAACGTAAGCGTGCTCCGCTGGCTTGACGGCTTGCCTCCCTTGTTGTGGCAGTCTAAAACAAATCCCAAAGTCTCACACTTATTACGCATACCAACACACGTGAAGCTCTTTCGCTGTCGCCATCTTGACTTGTGTTCGCCCAACACCAACACATATGTAAATCTTCACACTATTGTCTGCTGATAACAACAACAATAAACAATATATATGCATAGTGAGTGACTCCCGTGGGTATGCTTAAAGTCAGCTTAATTTTTCATGCTCGCTGTTTGAACCATAACTAAACCAAAGCAAAACTAAAAGGGTTCCCAACAGGGTTGGAAACAACAAAAAGTGTCGGAGTTTTGCGTGATATTTTGGCGAATTTGTGTTCGCTGCAAGATCGTATACGAATGGCATTTGGGTTTTGAAATAACGACTACAAATTTAGCATAAATCTCTTTAAATCGAGGTCAGGGTCATCCATTCTCACTTGCTATAAAAACTATTCCCTTTGCAACACAAAACACCTAATTTAATTGTATTCGCACATTTATTACTTATCCGATGGGTGATAGACATATTTTTGTGTGTAATAGGTTAGGTTATATTGTATTACGTTAGGTAACGTTACGTTACGGTAGATTTCGATAGGTTAGGTTAGGTTGGTTTTCGTATGGGATTTATATGGGATTTCAATGTTTG
This sequence comes from Chymomyza caudatula, assembly GCA_035041775.1. NCBI lineage: Eukaryota > Metazoa > Arthropoda > Insecta > Diptera > Drosophilidae > Chymomyza > Chymomyza caudatula. The sequence goes on along the minus strand of JAWNKW010000023.1, from coordinate 29,908 downwards.
CACTAGAAACATAAATTGATTTGATGATGTGCATTTCATGATTTCTTAAATAATTGATTTAAGGTAAATAGTTCGCGAAATTCGTACTGGTAAGTTGTATGGAAAGTGCTTTGCGAAGAAGTCCAGAAAGTACTTCGGAAAGATCCAGTAAGTAAGTCGAGAAGTCCTGAAGTACTTCCTAGAAGCACTTCCAGTAAATCAGTACTTATTTCTGAAGAAAAAATATAATTTCTTCACAATAAAGTATGTTTCTCGTGGAAAATGCATAGAAATCCATATTCTCAAACTTTCCAATAATATGGCGGGAGTTAGCAATATATTCAGTTTTCTTAAAAAGCGTGTTGCTTTTTCATACTTTGTGGCACTAATGTTAATGTTAGGATTCTCATAATGTCATACTTATGTTCAGTATCATTTGAAATAACTGCCATTTGCGGTCGAATTTCACAGCTGGAATTTCAGAACATTTTTGATTTACTTCCCTGGTTAAATGTGCCCTTTGGCAATGGTTGTTGTTGCTGTTTTTGTTGTTGTTCGCCCTATTCAAGTACCTCTACATTATCTTAAATTGCTGATTGTCGTTGTTGTAGTTGTCATTGTTGTTACTGCTGCTGGATCCTTATGACTTGTTTGACTTATTTGAGTGTCAACGCAGCAGATTAACATCAGCATTCAGTTGTGGCAGGTGCATGTGAGGAAGTGTGCGTGTATACGACGGTGCTGCGTAACACTCATACGCCATGAGTCACGATAAGCTGACGTGCAATTTCAATGGTCAATCAAAGCGCAGCCGGATGCATTGCGCCAAAGCAACTTCCTTTACGGCAGCTTCAATTTTTTCCTTCATTTTTTTTATTTTATTTTTTTTACGTTCTGCTCTAGCCATAAGCCAGACAATGGCAAGTAAAATTGCATGAACTCAAATGAAATTGCCGGCATCAGTATATGGCTGGTTGGCTAGAGGCTATAATCAAAAAAAAAAAAAAATATGAAAAACCAAAACGAAAAGTATAACTGCCAATCGGATTGCTGAGCCCTTGGGCGGGTTGCGGAACATGTTGCGGCAAATCAATGACGCTCACGCAGCAACCCGGTGTGGCAAGGACAGAGCTGCCGATTGTTGCCAAGTGATGTGTAGCAGCTGCCATAGCCGCTGCCGCGTACACATTTGGCTTATTTCACTTGCCTCAAATTGTCTGTGTACGCTACAATAAGTTTATGCCACGTTTGGCTTACGCTCTTTCATATCCCCAAATAACTGCAGTCGTATCAGTAACTGTATCTGTACCTTTTCACTTCTGTATCTGTATCTGCGACTGCTGGCACCTGAGAAATGCATTGGCTGCTACTGCGTTACATATTTTCGGTATTTCATGCTCTACTTGCAAGAGGAGTAAGTAGAATAATTTCGAAATTTGACAGCGGACATATGAACGCCATTGCAAGTGTATTACTCCACCAGCAATACCCTTGCACACCTAAGATACCTATACCTACCGATTTCTTCCTTCACTTTAGCAATGTCCGATGGTAAATGCAATGCATGCAAAACGGAAATTTTAACGGAAACAGTCAACCTGGCTGGGCGGGCACCTGCCGAGCATTGAATGACGAACAGCTTTAAGCAATTACATATACATATATATGTGTGTGTGTGTGTGTGTGTGTGTGTGTGTGTGTGTGTGTTTGCACTACATTATGTGAGTGTATGCTGGGTGTCATAGTCAGCGTCATCCGCAGTCTTAGCAGCAGCAGAAAACGAATATCGTAAAACGTATCGCTCGAGTTTCCGTATCCTATTACTTTCATATGCACATTTTGATTTCCTACCTGAAGAATTTTTCTGCCTCTCTTGTTAGAGTTGTTGTTGTTGCTGTCGTTGATAGTTGATGTTGCCTCCGGGGCAATGGGCAACTGAATCTTACACAGATACAGTTGCTGTCACACACACATATGCAGACAATTTCACACAATGGACACAGGTGAATTTGAATTTGAAAGGAAAGCTAGTTGCTATAATGTTTAAAGTCCTTATATGCTATTTGAGATAAACGAGAAACTTTAGTGCTAGTCAGCTAAAGCTTAATAAATGGACAGCTCAAAGTTTGTTTAAGGAGAAATTTAAGTTTTGACAAAGCCATATTTTGAAAGGTTATGACCCATAGAAGCTCTACGGGCTTTGTTAGAAATCGCAATGGGTGAGCTCTGACTTTTTGCTGCTATGAAGAGTAATTAGATAAATGGCATGTGGTTTTCTAACTATTAATTACTTAAGCTGGATTCCTCTAGTTTTATTTGAACCATCGTTACGCGTTGGCTGGTAGCCAATACTTCTACAATGGCTTCTTTCTGCTATACCAAAAGGCTTAAAAGTATTCTATTGGTAAGTAGACAGATCTTAAAAACAATTTGACAGTGCAGAGAAGCATGCCTTAAGGGTGCTAGGTAGGCCATTCATAGACAACGTTTTCTAATGTCTTATAGTCCTCTTTACAAAAGTGTTAAATGAGTCATATAGATAGTCTTGGCTGTAGGTGCAATTCCTAGACGAGTGTCCTAGCTTCCAGGCATTGGGTGCAGTGTTTTTTTTTTTTTTTTTGGTTAACGTTTTCTTTGGCACTCGCTTTAATAGAACGTTGTCTATTTCACATTTATATTCTGACAGCCATCCATATATCAGTATATCATTGGTTACTATGTTGGATACAGTTTTAAACCAACTTGAATTATGTCAAGATATCAATTCTTCCAAAGTTCACTTTATCTAAGCATTTCACATATGCGAGCTAAAATGTCTTGTGCATTTATCACTATTAGAAATATAACACTAGTGTACTACGCTCAGGTGACGACCCACATCGACGCCTTTGAAATTATTGAGGTACGCGATATATCTTAGAAACCATCTTCATGAAGAGTGCTCTGGTTTAAACCCAATGCCATTAAAAGATTGCTTAAAAAGAAAGATTCCTGAACATCGTGATAATAAATAAAAAATTTGCTATATTTATATCTTCGCTCGGTAAAAATCCTTGACTGAACCCTTCCCGAGGGTGCCGTTTGGTAATCACGCTTTAGTAGTTCCGTTTTGGAACGGGTGTTAGCCAAGTCAATTGTTTGGAACCGTATGCGTTGGTTCCTTATTTGCCTCTGACATGGTCCGAGGTAAATGCAGGACTAAGGTGCCATCGAAAGTCAGCCTGGCTGGGGACCCTTTTAAATAGCCCAATGTCTAACGGAGCTTACAGATACCTGGCGCCTTCCAGTTTATCTATCCTTACCTGTGTAGTGCGGATCTCTGCGCAAATGGACCACTGTTTCTCTGCAATTCGTGGGAACAGTAACAAAATTAACACTAACAATTCTTAAAATGAAAAACAAAGGAGAGAACCCACTAGAAGTTGCACGACGAGTGCTTGCCAAGAATTCCTTGAAAACAAAAACAATAATGCTTACAATCAATTACTATGCCATACAAAAGTCCTTATTAAGCGTATTAGTCAATAGAAAAGTGAGTGTATATTTAATTTTTAGAGATAATTCAAACTTGCTCCATTCCCCACTCTGTACACATAGTCTAAATTGTCATTATAGGTTTGCGCAATGTGTATAACAGACAGAAGGTGGCGTGGCTGACCATAAGTTATATGGGCAAAAATGCTTAGCATTGCATAGGGTAGAGATTAAATTTCTATTTGTTTAATATCGAACCCACCCCGTGTGATGAGCGGGTTAGAGAATACCACCTCAGCAGGTCAAAGCTTGTCGTATGAGGTTGGGTTTGGGACCCACCACGTAAAACCACAATTCCTATGAAGGAATGTATTTACATCAGGCCGTAACCCGATGACGGGTTGTTATGGTCAGTTAAGAAGAAGAAGAAGAGTCTCGAAGACCATAATAGCTACGGACACAAAGTTTAATCAAAAAAATTAGATCGATATCACCACATTCTCTTGAAACGTAAGGTGTATTTACAGATTTTGGGAATTAAAAACGTATAGGGTATCCCTGGCAGGGGTACGGTGTATTTCACCGTTTCGATTGTGTCTGAATGCATTTTTTTATTGCAGGGTGCAAGAAATATATATATATTATTTTTTATTTATTTTTTTATTTTTAGAAGATGTAGTTTTTAAATAATGACTTAAATGATATACCTGCAATCCATTGTTATGTGTAATCTTCCTGTCAACAAGATTTTATTTCGGCTTCCGCTGTTTATTTTATGTATTTAAAAAATACAGTCTTTAAAATTGTCGGTTACATACCTGTCGATTCCTCTGTCCTGTTTATTTATTTGTACATTTAAGTATGTGTAATTGCAAATTATGTTGAGTTAAATGCATATCAACACTAATAAAAAAACATTTAAATGTAATAAAATAAATATGCATTGTTCGTGTTTTACATTTTTTATGCGTATAATTAAAATGTAGCAGCTACAAAAATAAACAACTCATTAGTTTGGACACAAGTGGTATAATAATTTATGTATAATTAATAAAGAGAGACAATGGGAAAGCATAACCGGCTAATTATTTCATAATTTTGATTTAGGTAGCAATATCATATTACATTTATACTCACGTTCATTATAAAAGTAATTTTTTTTTGGTTTTAGCTAGCTGATTTTACTTTTTTTTCTAAATTTTTGCTGCTAATTATAAAAATTTCTAATCAGGACTTAAACAAACAGAAATATATTGTGAACACAAATTTGGAATGTTTTGGCATTGGTTCAAGAACCAGGCCGAACAGACATCTGGGACAGAGTCAAGAGTAGTGGCCTGTCATTTTCCGAAGTTCTCGAACATTCGATGCATTGGCAAAATATCGATGTTTATGAAACCATCGAACATTTCACCAAGATCATGCCAAAGTAAGTAACTTATTTTTCTTTGCAGACTTGAGACTGTCATCTCAAAGTTTATTCAAAGGCCAAACTCTCAGCGAAATAGACTGCTGAGAGAACAGTTATGAAAACATTTATGGTGACATAATTTAGCCGTAGATCTATTGGTCTTTATTATATAGTATCTAGATATCTTCTTATGTTTCGATAGCGTTAGTTTCCCATATTTCGTATTATATAACAAAGTTTCTTCTATAATAAAAGGGAAAATTTTTGATTATAAAACATAGGAAAACCTTCGATGCACTCTGCGATGGTAAACATCGATGTTTTGGTCTGGATTTACATCATCACTAGTCAAGAGTAGAAAGTGGTTCAGTTCATAAAATCTCGGAAATCCGCTTATTAACTGGTTCGGCTCAAACATGGCTCACAGCCCCGTCTCAATTACCTTGGAACATGCCACAGAGCACATGAAGTATAAACAAACATGTCCCTACTCATATGAGCAAAACACTGCAATAAATCATGAAAATCAATGATGTTTAAAATTAGCAAAAAGAGCGAAAAAAAAACTCAAGCGTAATCGAGGCAAATAATAATAATAATAAACTGTACACAATTTGTTGCTTGACAGCGAACAGAAAACACACTGGAAGTGGTAGAAAAAGCAAAAGAAAAGCGGCAAAAAAACAAAATAGGAAACTCTGCTTTGAGCAACTGAAACCGAAACAGAAACAAAGCGAAGCAAAATCATACGCCGCACAAAACAATAATCATAAAAGAGGCAAATATCGGTATCGAAGGAAATCGACGGATGCGGGGACGTCAACGCCGTGGCCTATGCTACATAACCGCTGTGTTCTGGCTCGAACGATAAACCTTTACACTTCATTAGGCTTTGGAAATTTCATGCTTCAACAGCTTTACGGCAGCAAAAGCACAAAAGGGTTAAGGACGAGAACTGGACACGGGACGGACTATACAATATAAACGAAATGGATCTGTTTAATCAGAGGTTTCAGATGATGCCGAGCATTCGTTAGGTTCATCATTCATTCACAAAATGGGAGATAGAGAAAGAAAGGCAAAGAGCGCATAAAATAGTACGAATAGGTAGAAAAAGTAAAATGTATCAAAGATTGTAAACAAGTTGCCGTTCGTTTTGACTTAGCCTTTCGTACACTTAAAGATTGTGCATTTAGATTAGTTTGATATTTGCTACGGTTACTATGAGGTGTGACAGTCCTCATATAAGGATATGGCCAATAAGCAGGGCCATAATAAGTTTTGACCAATCCTGAAATGTTGACGAGTTATGACAAAGTTCTGAGTTTAAGTTAAGTTAACATGCACGTGTTGGTTTTGAACTAGCTCTTACTCTAAAAAATCTAGTTAATGATAACTTTATGCACATAGTAAAATTTGTACAAAAATGTAATTAGAGTGTTCACTATAGGCTGGAAAACGGAGGCATATGTCAACTCAATTTTATAAATTTTATCTAACATGGGATTACTCGCATCTTTTGGTAAAATTTTGTGTCTCTTGCTCTTAAGGTCTCGGAGACCGCCCGAGGAATAATAAGAGAATGAATAATAAGCACGAACACAAAAACATTGCCAAATCGCCGGAAAAGTTGTCAGAGTGCTTAAATCGTCGAAAAACATAAAATTAGAGATTTCACTTTTTTTGACAATCGCAATACTTTTTTTGCGGATAAGTAAACTGGGAAATATTTTAAAACTAGTTCAAAACCAACCCGTTCAAAAACAACTACTTCATATGAATATACTGAAACCCTATTGCTCGGTTGTATAAAATAGAAAAAAAAAATTTGGCTGATCATTTCTTTTTGGACTATTTACTAATAATCTGAAATATAAAATAACATTTTTGTTAACTCCCCAGTGGACCAAACGTATGTATATAAGTGCTTCAGGGTACCTATGGGCCTTTGAACATAAAACTTACAGAAGAGTGTATCTGTGGTTAAAGTTATTGTTTTGTTTTGGAAAATGTTGATATGTGACATAAATTAAATTAAACTAAGGGGCACCGCCACCTGCCCGTTTGTGCAACACAATTGCGTATTGAACTTTGAGCAAAAGCACTGGCGAATTTGCACCATCTTTTTCCTCCTTCTTTGGTCAACTATTAAGGAAGATGGTGTAAGTTATCATAAAGAAAATCTCCAACTGAATGCTTTGCTTTATCGATTGAGGACTCCTTCAGGTGTTGTTATGTGACTCAGGACAAAAGCACACGGGCTTATTCAGCATTTTGAAGTAGATGCTTTCGTTTGTTTATGGGGACAAAAGGATACAGCGACCTTGAACTGTCGGGCAAAAGCTTTTCCAAGAGTAACTTGATTTTCTCGATCTACCTCATAGCTCTTGAGTCAGTTTTACATATTTGAAAACCGATTTACCCTTGGTTAACATGTTCAAAACCAACTAGTGCAAAAAAAACTATATCAAAAGAAATTGGCCAATTTCATAACCAAACATTAATATCTTAAATGGACAAAGCCATTTTGGTGTGGATGATATTTGAAGGAAAATTAAAATTTTGAACAAATTGAGGATACCCGATTGGGGAACCGTAAGTTGAAGTTAACTCTGTTTTTTTCTTATCTTATACCTTTCTAGAGCTATTTTAGAACTTGTGACTATCTCCGTTTGTATTTATTTTTGTATATTTTATAATATTGCTTACGCATTTCACTTAAACAACAACAGCTGCTGCGCTTATTGATATTGTTGAGTCACCGAGCCTTTTCGGTGGCTATATTCAAAAATTAATTGCGGAATAATTTATGTTTCGTAAATGCTGTGTATTTATTAATGTTTTGTATTGTGTTTGTAGGTGTGTATATTATTTAACAGTGTTTAATGTTTAGTGTTAAATGTTTAAAGTAAGCACAGGGCAGCAGTGGCCAGAGATTGTGCATTAAGTTAGCGAGAAAGGTGCAGTGACCGTCGCGAGAAAGAGTGAAAGTACGAATCTATATGCAATAAGTGAGCATTAGAATATATATAGGAGTCAAACTTAATGTAATGACAACATTCAAAAAACGAGAGTGCAGCAAAGAGCGGGCAAAGCAATTTACAATATTCAGTTACGTTAAAGCGCTCTTGCTGCTGCTGCCTTTATGATTTAAGAGTTAAGTTTGGCTTGGCTGCTGGACCAAACAGATATTGTATTAAAGGCGAAAACACTGCGTATACGCAACGTTATAAATGATTTGCTTTGGCTCGCTGACTTACGTAAAATAAAATTAAAATGAATTGAGTAACATAAATGAAATACATAAAAAAGTTGGTGGAAAAAAATGAGCTATGGAAGCAATACGAAAGTTTTAAAGTTGTTTGCTGTGACTTTCGGATTTGTTGCGCCACCGGCAGCCAACCAGCAAAAAATTGCAATGAAAAAATAAAATTATATTGGAATGCAGTGTGTGACTGTTAAAAATACTTGCAACGAAAAGTTTTTTAATTAAAAACTACGCTTGACTTGTGTCAAATGTGCCTGAACGGTGCTAAACTGTCAACTGACACAGGCCATGAGTAGCGCTTAGAAAGACATTCTCTTGTAATACACATTTACAACGTATGCAACTTGGTTGCACTTGGTGCGCTGCATGCAGCTTATCAAGAAAACAAATAATTTGGCACAGCATTTCGTTTTTCGATAAATACCCTTATGTTTTGGCTATTCACTTATGCGACAAGTTTGGCAAGAACAAGAAACCGACTTTTATTTAAATCGACAACGGAATGAAAAGTACACAGACTTCGGCTCTGCAAAATTGTTTTTTCTGGTATATTTTATTAACTTCATAAATGCTATAAGACAGCTGCAAGAGACACATTCATATGGTGATACAGGCGTCTAGAAATACTCTGCAGAAAACCATAAGGAATTCTTTGTATTATTAATTTTCAACGCCTGCTGCGAGCACACGCAGCTGGAGTTCTGTCTTCGTTTTACGCTATTTGAGAAAAAGTGAGAAAACAAATTCCACTTCGCTTTGTATTTTTACTTTCATTCATAAATTGTGTCTCATAAGCGCGTGAAAATTGTACAAGCATTTGAATTTAATTATAAACTGTGTCACTGGAAGACAATGCCAAGGAGCACAATGGATCCGGACGAGAAACCACGAACCAACAGCTAGGAGCAGAGCACAGAACAGCGTCTCGCCTCGCCAGTTCCGCTAAAGTCATCGTGATATATGGCAGGACTTACGTACTCACACATACACTAACGCAGTCGCACTTACACTGTCATATGCATGGTGAGAGTCAAGCTCAGTGTCTAAGGCAAAATGTAAAATGCTTTGGCTGCATTTCATTTTTATCTCTCGTCTTGCTACAACTGTGAGCGCACAATTTTTATATAATTCATATGAATTATATTTACCTGCATGGAGCGACATTACTCACACACACGCAGACACACACAGACACACACAAGGGTACAGTGTCACAAGGTAAAGGGTTACAGCTAAATGGCAGTCGGAGTGCAGCTGCCATCTACTTTGCCTCTTCCTCTCTCTCGCGCTCTCTTTTGCCCGATGTGCTCAAAGGAAACGCCTGACTGCACGCAACAATGTGCAAGTCAAGTGAACACCGCTGACTCCGGCTTTCCAGCTGTGACTGTGCGAATCTCAGCAACAACAGCGACAACAAGTGCACTAACAACAACAACAAGAGCAACAACAGCAGCGAGAGCACAACAACAAATGCCATGCTGACGTCACAACTAGACTTAACGCCTTATAGCAATTTACTGTAAAATTGCATACGCTGTTGGATCTTTAGCCTCCTTTGACTTGAGATTCACAGAATTTAGCTTTTTGCTCTTTTGATTGGCATAAGCGGATTTTCTATACTGTTTAGTTGACTTGCAGCGGAGACTACATGATGGGCATGATTAACGTAATGTGTGTAGTTAATATTACAGGGATCTTCATACTACATTTCTCTTTCAAGCAGATAAACAAATGAGAAGCATATAAATGAAGAGATTACTTTGCATTGCCAATGATTACATATATAAACTATCACATTTACGCAGAAGCGTTTCTGAAGAACAACTTGGAGATGGAGGAAAATAGAAAAAGGAATACGCTGAGCAGCACGGAAGACGAAGACTAACTGCATCGTGAATCAAAACGCAAGAAGAAAGGAAGGCGAGGACGAAGAAGAGAAAACGAATATGAAAAGGAAGCGGACGAAGATGAAGGCAAAAGAAAAATCAAAGGAGAAAGAAAAGTATGCCCGCATACCTATCTGCAAGTCTGTTTGAGAGAGAAGAAAAATGATAGCGTAATAAGATCACTAAGAAGAAGAGGAAAAAATTGTATCAGTCTCTCAAACCTGAAATTTACAGCGTGAAGTTTATTGCTTTTTAACCTTCCTTTCCTAATATGCGGTCTCACAGACCGAACACCTGCTTAAAGCTTCGTTCAGTCAACAGTTGCTTACTTAGGGCTTTAGTTTCTTGTGTACCTTTCTTTCGTTCGTTTCTCTTTCTGCTGCCAAAAAGAGCGGATCGGTGCGCGCAAGCATTTAGAAAATACAGTTATTATTGTGCTTGCACTTTTGCATTTACGGTCTGTGAGACCGATGTTAGCAATATCGAAACTTTTTAATTCAAAACTTTCAACGGTAAGATTTTATTTTTGTGTTAAAAATAAGCAAATTGGGGGCGTACAATTTTCGTGGACTATAGAATTGATGATGAGTTGAGATTTATTGGAGGAAGTTGACAGCAATGAGGATATTGAATGGAATGATGACTGTGTAGATGCCGCTGAAGTACGTGAAGAAGGTTCAAAGACCAATGAAGACTTCGAGGGTAAAACTGTATTGATGCTATCAACAATGCACGATGATGACAAAATTGATATCGAAACTGGTAAACATAACATGATTCTCCAGTAAATAAGCTATGTGCCGGATATAATTGCGTTAGAGCAACGAGGCGATGGCCAATGGTAGTTTTTTACAGTATAATGAATGTGACAGCTATAAACGCATTTTTTGTTTACAAAAGCAACAACAATGATAGCAATTTGAAAATGAGTGCAATCATGCAATTCGGATTGTCAGCACGTATCAAGTTGGGCGAGCCAATAAGATTCGACTTCCACAAATTTTTAAAATTGAACCCAACAGCGATTAACAACAGGAGCAAAATATACAGGGGCATTGTGAGGATTGTGGCTCCAAAAAAAAACGGAAAACAAGGTAAAAATGCATGTGAAAAGTTTGTGTGCCTGGAACACATTGTTCTCATGCGCCAGAAATGTTCCAGCCCAGCCCAAAACGACAACATTTTATAAACTACTTTTTTCTTTTCGAAATTATTTGAAATTCTTAACCGATCCTTTTTTAATTTTAATAAAAATTGTTACATAATAAATAAGATAATCAACTAATAGAAAATCAAAATGAAAAAATCCATCCTTATTGCTTCTACGAGAAGAAATTAACATTTTTTAAAAATCGGTCTCTCAGACCGATGTTAGCAACCGTGTTAGAATTTTCATGTTAGCAACGGAAGGTTAACGTAAATATGATGGGAACTTCTTCATTCTTGTTCAGCGGAAGGCCCGAAGGGACTTTTTGACAATTTTTCACCCCACAATACAGTTTGCTAAAGATCGTTTTGATTTTGAACCCCGAAGTGGAACAGACAAAAAAAATCGTCACAATATTTATACTTTGAATCGACGTTTGCACGATTTCTTGACATTGAGGGTGGTCTGCCAAGCTTCCAACTGCTTCTTACAGAATTGGCTGATGTTAGTAAAGGGAAGGAGTTTGAAAAGTATACTACTATTTTGAAGATTCCATATAATTTTACGCAGTGAAAGCTCAATGCTAGTTGGGATGGAGATTATCGTGTATTGACTATCAACTTTGTAAAAAAAAGTCTGCTGTATTAACTTCCGTATTGATCTTCTTACTATGTATTGTTCCGTAACTTGTTCAGCACAAAACCCATTTGAAACTAGCATTACCTTTAAAATGGAATTCATTATTAGATACTGAAAATAAGGCAATAATCACATTACATTTCTGCTTCGATTATGAACAACCGTCAATTATATTTATTTATAGCTTCGATTTCATGCGACTATTTTTTACATTTTTGGGCGTCTTTAATTTAAAAAGAGTGCGAATCTTATTTTGTTTAAGGCAAAGAATCATCATCATAAGGCTACAAGACTGTCTCCTGATCAATGTACACGTAAACATGCTGTCCATGTTGTGATCGATAAAAGGTATGCATCCAGGGTGCTTGATGCTCGTACGTTCAGAGGGGTCAGCTACTACTATAGCCATTACCTTGTTGCAGCCAAGGTTCGCATGCGGCTAAGCACAGTCAACAACGTGCGACCCAGGGTATACGAAAGCTGGACATCGCAAAACTGCAATCACAATAGACTGCTGAAGCTTCACTCCGCTCAACTGCCTGAGAAGCTCAATCAACCGCTTTCCGAAACTGATAGAGCCAAGGAACTTTGGAAACAAATATGCCACTCCTTGCATACTACCGCTGAGAACATCTTTGGTTTCAAACGCCCACTGCCGAGGAACCATTAGTACAATCAAGAGTGTCGGAAAACCACTGCAGTGAAGAATGCTGCTACGCGATCTGTGCAAGATCGGGAAGATGGAGAGGTGCCTTTTTAGAAGCAAAAAACACGAGCAGGAAAAGCGGGAGCCGGAGGAGGTCGAGATGTGCATGAGCAGGAATGACGTTGAGAAGTTCTTCCAAAAAGTCAAGCGTCTGGCCAAAGGATTTAGTACCGGAACGTCTGGCCAAAAGATTTAGTACCGGAACGTCTGGCCAAAGGATTTAGTACCGGAACGTCTTTCTGTATAGATGCAGAGGGAAATCTGATAAAAGATGCACAGAGTGCACAATTGTGGCCGTCAAGAAGATTTGTGCTCGATGGCATAATTTAACAATCGCCCAAAAAAAAGATTGTGTCTATTGTCGTTCAAACGATAGTTAGCTGCTATTAAACTTGCAATCGACTGTTAGGTTCTTCAAAGACAAGTCATATCCACTAAATGTTGTTCGCGGATGAGGGACATCGGAGCAAGTGATTGTGCGTTCCCTATCGAAAACCGTACATACTAAATGTATTACAAAATATAATGTCAAATAATGAGATATCCGTTAAAAAGTTCAATTTTGGCACCTTACAATTTCTTTTTGTTCCGCAAAAGCAGTTGCTGTTTACAAAACACATAACATAATTGGTATACTATATATAGTAATTCTTGCATTTTCTTTGTCTAATACTTTGTTGAATTCCTATGTTATCTTCTCATGGAGCATTCGAAAACAACGTCATGCTTTCACGAGTCACAACATAAGGGATGTACTCAATAATTGACTACGATTTTTATAGCTCAAGTGTCGTAACAAACTTAATGGCAAATAAGAACGAACGTACTTATGAACTGTCAACATATGAGATTCTATAACTATCGTTAACATAGATGCTTCTCATAACAGTACGAGTTTTCACTATAAAAAACTATCAAATAACGTAACCCCATTATCCGCTATCCAATCAAATCCTCAAGAGCATACGCTCAACTTAGAGCACAGGTTGTGCCATTAAAATGCAATTCTTTTCGATTTGCCTTGCGTGGCTTCCATTTCTCATGTGTATACTGGCATTGCCTTTGCCTTTGCCTTCGCCTTCGCTTCGTTGTTCCTTGCGTGGCACAATCTTCCAGCTTTATGCCCTTTAATCTGCGCCGTGTACTTGACACAAATGCCATATAAAAAACAACTAAAGCTTTATGCATAATATACACAGACACACACATAGTCAGAGCACATTGCATAAAGATACAAATAAACATACACACACATACACTCAGAGCACACTAAGTGAGGTATTTATGTGTTTGTATGTGGCGCCAGCAAAGGAAAAGCATGAACTTTCCCGTGCAACGCATATGCCAGCGACGTTGTATATAAATCTTGCGCTGAAATGTATGCAACACATTTATATCTGCTCTATGCTTTCCGAGTTTATGTTTGTGTGTGTGGGCGTATGTGTGTGTGTGTGTGTGTGTGTGTGTGTGTGTGCTCAGCTTGAAACAATGCCAGGTAGAGCAGCCAAAAGAAGTCATCGACAAACACACACACACACACTCATAAAATACCAACCTCACTCTCACACAACTGCAAGCGACAGAGTTTTGAAGTAGAAATGCAAGAAGTTGGCACGCAGATTGCAATGGAAGTGGCACCTTTATTAATTCTAAATCATATCTCGTTTGCGCGTGTGTGTGTGTGTGTGTGTGTGTGTTTGTTTGTCCGTGTATATGCACTGCATTTTATGCGCTTTTTCTGCTAGATTTCGTAATATTTTCTAGCTCTTGCAAAGCGAAATGAAATGAAACGAAATGAGAATAAAAAGTGCACAACAATAAAAAAAAGCACAAAGCAAAACGGAAACAATTCAAATGCGCTAAAGTGTTGCCGACTTTTTCTTCAATTCCCCGCTTTATAGCAGCGGCAACCCTTTTTCTGCATGATGAAGTGCACTTAAAGGTGTTGCCAAGCAGTTGTTGTTGTTGACGCAGAGCATTAGCATTGTTGTGACTGAGTTCCTTTTTATACTCTTCAAGTGAATTGGCAGCAGTACTTTGAGTTTTTCAAGAAGTTTGTAATGCATAGAAAGCGCGTATGAGCATTGTCATAAAAACCAATTGCGGTTTGCGAACCGTGACTCGTGCAGCTTGTAAATACAGTTAAGAGCTTCAGCCACGGAGTCGCCATTTGTTTTTGGGAAAATGTTTTTTTTAAGATCACTGGCGGCTCTATGTTCGTGCAATTACAACTATCTTTCTTAGACATACTTTTAAAGTCAAGTTTAGTCCCTATAAGTATGTTTATGTTGTAAAGAGTTTAGTATGGTACCAAAATAAAAATAAACTAGAAAAACTACTGTAGCTGGACGCATAAAAAATATAGAAAAATAATAATATATTTTTTTATTTGTTGAAATTTTGTAAAATACAACCAATGAACCACTAGTATGCGGTGATGGCAAACGAAATCAATGAGTTTGCTTACGCCTATGCTAGTGCCATTTCTCTCCTGTTGAGGGAGCCACTTGCTGACTTCGCTCGCGAGCCCCCAACTTTTGTTCTTTAGCTTTTATAACATTTTTGGGAGTTTGATACACACATTCATGCAAAACAATCCAATAGTATTTTCAATCCGTGAATGCTCAATATAAAGTCTTACATTTCATTGGAAGTCTCAAAGGAGTCATGAAACAAGTAAACATCAAATGATATATGATTTCCAAAACAACAGTCAAAAAGAGTATTTCAACTGCCGTAGTTACGAAATCAGAACTTTTTATGTCACTTATTTACTGCAGCAACTGCCTTAGCATCTTTAGCACTCGTTGCAACCCTTGAGCGGAGTCTGCAAGTTGACTAGCATAAAGAGACAGCTGTCCGGGCTCAGTTCGACAGAGTTCAATGAGTGCAACAAATAGCCGGAAGTGCGCAAAGCAAGGCAATCAGAAAGTAAGGAAGGAAGAGAGAAAGAAAGAAAGAGGAAGCACAGACAGATAGGGAGAAAAGGCCACTAATGCCCGCCTAAATATGCATTGGTTGCGCTTGCGGCTTAACACTACGGAGGCAATAGTTGCATAACGTGCGGCGTCACGTACAAACAACAACAAAACGCATACATATACAGGCTGTGTGCGTGGGCTTAAAACAAAATGTATTCACACAAAGACACTGAGCCCTGCTCCGGCATTAATAGCAAAAAAGGCAAAATGTTTAGACGTGCCCGGCCAAGGGGCCAGCAACAATGTGCCACAGCTTTGTTTGTTTCTCTGTTACATACACGGCGTATGAGTAACGTGCGGTTTTCTTGAACACTTTGTAGTGTATCTGTGTCGGCACTGCAAAAGTGTGCCATGTAACACTAAGTAGTTTTCAATTAGAGTTTATCTCAGCCTTGAACTAACTAGTCTTTAGATTGGTTGTTGTTGCTGCTGCTGCTGATGCAATCTAGTATAAGCCCAAAGGCATACACTGAATGATCTGTTTCGAGAGCTACACTTTGGCATTTGTTTTCATCGACCAGTGACCAAACCAAGTGAAAGCTTTTAGCGAGATTTTTCTTCTTTTTTTTTTGTTTTTTATTGCACTCGAAAGCGGAAGGCAGCTGGACAAGGGCTGACCCAAACACTTTCAGTTGTTGCAACAAATTGGCTCGATATCAAGCTGTAGGCGTTGGCCACCTCGCCTCCCTTTGACTGGCCCCGATCTTTGTCAGCAGCGCGCAATGCGAAAAGTATTTGTTGGAACCATTTTGTTTTTTTTTTCGTTCCATTCACCTGTTCAACTTGTATAATTTCTCATGCTAAGCAGATTACTTTTAGCTGGCCAAGCGTGACGGCAGCGGCTGCGTCAATTTGTACTAGTTTGAGTGTGTGTGTGTGTGTGTGCTTGTGTGTGTATAGAGAGTTTTATGCGGCACTTAAATTTTGCATTACTTCAATGAATATACTTACTCATACACAAATGCAACTGCAAATTTATTTGATTTTACACTCCGGCTTAGTTAAGTAGGATTAATTGTGCATCGTTAATGGAAAATTTGGTGATTTGTGTTTCAGAGGAGCTTGTTCCTTATATCTAGTTTCATTTAGATCTTAACTAATTTAGGATACGAATTCAACCAGTATTAGTAACAAACAAAAATGTTAATTATGAATCTCTACTTACTGCCCAATGGAAATTTCCTATAAAGCAGAAATTTTGTACCAACGAGTACCGTTAGCTGACAAAAGTAGTGGTGTGACTTATGGCAACTCCGGTAACTCGACGAAAACAGACTCATGGTCTGCTTAATTGTCCTGTATTTGCTTTATACCAACAAAAACATGCGCGCACGTATATGTACAAATGTTTGTCAACGAACTTACCGGTTTTCCTGTACTTGTACGGAGACGATTAAGTTACACTCTGTGCATTAAACAAATATTGTGAAAGCCAAAAAAAACCCGATTTGGTATCAGTGGACAATTTTTTAAGGTACGGCTCCAGAGTTTTGAAAAAGAACGGGAATAACTCGAAGAAAATTGTACTTTGTTCTATGTTCTATGTTATGTTTTCAAGATCTTCGTCTACCTTTAAAATATTTCCAAACCTATCAACGGTGTGATTATGGAGTGCACCATTAATTATGATATTCTAATCTCTTAGCGTGTTGGAAAGAAGAGTAGGGCATAAGTACGGACTTATGCGCCGCGGATAAACTTCTAGCGGCTCTAATGATGGAGAATTTGACCACTGGAGAAGGTGTGCGAACAGCAAAGGCACCTGGAAAGCTATAACCCAAACAATTTTGATTATGGTTAGTCGAAAAGAAGAAGTTTTACTTTAAGCCCGATCGAAAATGAAAACTGCTATAGATAGTTGCAGCTTTGAGGACTTACAAAAACCAATTAAATTTACTGTCTATTACTCAAATATGCCTCATAAAACTAGGCCGCTCCAGTTAATGCAAAGGCGCACGATTATATCAAATCATCAATGGATTCCGATGCAGTTTTTAGCGGACATTTGTTCCGATTTCATTTTGATTAAATCTTATATTTTTATGCATATTTGGATTAACATATTGTAAAATCCCCCGTGTGGTGAGCGGGTTAGAGAATACCACCTCAGCACCTAAAAGCTTGTCGTATGAGGCGACTAACAATGACACTGGGTTCTTTCGAAACCAGTAGGCCTTAAAAGGGTTGTGCTTAGGGTTTGGGACTCACCACGTAAAACCATAATTCCAAAGAAAGAATGGGTTGTTACAACAAACATATTGTTGCGCTGGAGCATTAAGTTCGAGCTTTAAAATTACAAGTAGGCTTATTTTGTTAGCCAAACTTTTTAGGATCCTCTGCTCCACCACAATAAGCATATTTATGTCTGTACACAAATCAAGCGTTTCTATAGGTGTGACCTCCAATGTTTATGACCAAATTGATACAATAAAATAAAATTTTAATGCGCTGCAGTAAATGCCGCAAGCTGGTTTGTTGGTCTCTTGGCCTCGTGCAATTCTTGGATAATAAGCCAAATCAAGTTAACATTTGTTGACTCCGAACAACCACAGCGACTACAAGAACAAAAACAATAACCACAGCATCACTTGCTCTGGGATTGGCAAGGGTGACTCTGATGATGAGTGGCTGTGCCATCAATTTTCGTGCTTATTTGTTGACTTCAATTGACTTGAACCACGGGGGAGCCAATGCCAAAGCCGAAACCGAAGCCGAAGGAGCTTTATTAACAAAGCCACAGGCGAGCAATGCTCAATGCCAATCTTTTCATAAATTTATAACCACAAATATATGCACACAATCACATGCACACAGACACACACACACACACGCTCAAATGGCTATAACGAATGGCTTGCTCTGTTGTTTGTTGCTTGTTGGCCGCCATTTTGGCCAAATGCTTTATGACGTACATAAATTGCAATTAGTCTCAGCGCCTGCCGGGATAAATGTGCACGCATGTGCCTAACATACAGGGAGAATACCCACGGACATGGACATCAACAACCCGGGCAACTTCTCAGCCAGTGAACCATAGGAGCTACCATTTATTTATCGTATGACAAACTGCTTGGTTGTTGTGGGTTAACAAAACATCAATTGACTTATTAATGTTTTTGTAAACAGTGTCAGCCAGTCAGCCATTCAGCCTGCAATCCAAGATGGCGGCAACTGGCGCGTGCCTCTGAGAAGCAATCAAAAACCCAAACGAAAAAGTAAAAATAAATGAGAAACCACAAAAAACATAGCACGTGTACAGTCACGTCTGTGTTTAATGTGAAATTATGACTCTAATGGGCTTGAAACATGAACGCAGCAGATTTTAATAAATACAAATTGTTTATTTTCGACACATTTTAATTGCCCACGAAAATAAAAAAGGCAATGAACTTAACCTAATATTCAAAGGTGCTAATGGTTTTTTTTTATACAGGAAGTTAAAGCAAATCTTTTGCTTTTTTTAAAGCTGTTTTTCATGAAGCCGAACTTAGGAATTTGAATCAAAGCTAAAGATTGTTCGAGCATTAAGATACGCTACAACAATTTTTGGCATAAATTTGTAGCTACAGTAAAAGCTTACATATTATAACTCTTTTGGGTGGTAGTATAGGTATATCGGCTAACAACTGCCCTTCACAGTCCCCAGTATAAATGTATGCCTAACTTGTATTACTTTCTATTTCTTAGTCTTTTTGCTGGCTTCAAAGTTAGTTAGTTTCGTTGGGATCGTCGGAGGAAAAGATTTTCCATATGAATTCATTTTTTTTTATAGTAACTTATTTTTTACAGGGCTGACCTCAAGAAGGGTAACCCCACGATATGCGCTTACCGTGGCATCACTCTTCTTTCTATTGTACGTACTGTATGAAAGACTAAAGACATTTTCGAAGGAACATATGGGACCTTATAAGTGTTGCTTAAGGCCTGGTATATTCACCATTGACAAGATATTCACACTAAGGCTAATACTGAAAAAGACCCACGAATATCTCTTTGTCGATTATAGAGCAGCATTAAATAGCCCGTTGAGGGATCGCATATACGCTGCACTGTTTGTGTTGTTGGGATCCCTGCAAAGTTGAAGCCACTATGCAGAATGACATTGACCAACACACATAGCCCCGTCAAGGTAGGAAAGAGATTCTCTGAGATTTTTGATAACGAGCGACGCTATCATGTCAATTTAAAAAAAGTGTTGATAAAATATTTGTGAATTAGCCGCTTATTTAGTTAAGCAATGATTTCGAACTGTTTTCTTTAGCTGCACTTCAATTTAGAATTATTTTAAGTCTTCTTTTCTTCCCATTATTCTTTTGCAAAATGCAAAGAAACAGGTGCATATATATTTATAGAACAAATATGCTACTTTTGCCATAAAAAAGTTTTATTAAAAGTCTGTCGCACACTCACACACACAAATAGTCATTTCCGTAACACAATTGCAGCTTACAATATGGCAGCCAAATTAACTTTTTATACATATTTCCTTTTGTCGTTTTTTAAAATATTTGCACACAAAAAACATTGCAACGTTCGATGGCTTATAAAACTAAGGAAAAAAATTCCTGCAAATATAAGTCGAAACGCCAAATTGATTGATTGACTGTGTGACTGCTGCTTGAGAGTACGCAAAAAAGTATGGAACACATTTTTTATTCAATCATGTATCTTTGTATGAGAGTGTGTGTGTGTGTGTGTGTGTGTGTTTTGTGTGTGTGTGTGTGTGTGTGCGTGGCTGCTTTTATTTTTTATTGCTTTCTATTTTTTGTTGTCTTCGGTTGCTGTGGCAAACGCAATGTAAAAACATTTAAGGTTTCAATTAAGTGAAATCCCAAAACGACCGACAAGAAAAAAAGCCAAAAAAAGAAAATGGCAGCGCCACACAAACACAGATACATATACACATACACTGAAGCAAGCCAAGTCATCACCCAGCGTTGACCAACAGTCGCAAGAAATTTTTCAAGCAATCAATTTCAGTGAAAAAAACTACGAAAGAAAAAAAAACGGAAACACGGTTTTAGAACAAGCTGAAGGAGCAACAAAAGATGCAGGAAGCTTGGAAGGAAGTTCAATAGTTGGCCCAAGCCTTTGGCTTTAAGCTGTTGCCTCATTTTGGACAATGCGCAGAAAAATCATTGAGCTTATGTGCAGCATGAAAAACGATGGCTGCAGGGCATGTAAGGTCACTCTTTAAGTGACTAAGTGTGTCAGTGTGTTTGCGTATGTGTGTGTGTGTGCGTGCTGCTCTTAAGCATTGGGTCAAGTAAACAAAAACCTTTCCATCAAATGTCAAAGTTTAGACCCAACAGAACAGAGAGCGACTAACCAACCAACCAACCAACGAAACCAGGCAGCACTTGAATTATATTGAGATTTATTATGCCTTCAAAAAAGGTTGAGCGCGTCTTTAACAATCATTAATTATTTCCATTTTGGCACTGGCCATGGCATTAGCTGCAACGAGCGGCCATGATTTGTTTGTATGTGTTTATTTGCTGTATCTGTGTGTGTGTGTGTGTGTGTGTATTTCCTTTCAATGCGAGAATTTATGTATTTGAGCGCCGCAAGTTATGCAGCAAGTTTTGTTGCTGCCGCATAGGCGTCAGCTGCATTTCCCAATACGATTTGCTCTTTTTCATCTATATATAGTATATATATATTTTCTTTCTTTCATATTTTTTTGGTTGATTTTATTAAGTGCAGCCAAAGTTAGCTCAAAGACACATTAGCAGCGGCTCGAACTGTAGCTGCTGCTGAAGCTGAGGCTTTTCCTTTGGCTGTGTGCCAATTTTGTTTGGCTACCAAAAAGTAGGCAATGCCACACCTACACCAAAACTAACAAACAAACACACACACACAAACTATGGCAATATCTACAACAACTTACACTGCAAGTTGTTTTGACACTTTTGGGCCAAAGAAAATTGCAGCGCAAAAGGCGAAGCAGGCAAATAATGTGCATCTGTGTGTGTGTGTGTGTGTGTGTGTTGGTGTGTGTGTGTGCAGACTTTTGGCCGCGCTTGATTAAAGACCAAGACAAGTTTCGGCGAAAGTTGCGCATACGCCCCATAGACCCATTTTTCGTTGACTACTTTTTATCGCTGGCAGCCGTCGATGTGTTTTCGATTTCTTTGCTGTTATTCAAGTTGCCAAAGTTGTTGTTGGCCTCTTTGTTGTTGTTGTTGTTGTTGTCAGCACTTTCGCCCTATTTGCACATTGACAAAATGTTTTGCTCACGTTCCCTTAACGCAACACAGTGGGTTCTTAAGCCGAAATCTTTGCAAAAATTAGTGACTGCATATTATAAAATAAAAACAAGTATCTAACAGTGAAATTCCGGGTATTCACAAAATAATCAATTTATTCAATTTGGATGAATTTTGTTTAGTGCTATTAGAGACCAAGATTTTATTATTGAAAGTAAAGTTTAATTTTGAAATTGGTTTTTAAGGCGGTCTATGCAACAGATTATTTTTCTATTGAAAGGTATTAAAAAATTTAAAAAGATGCAAAGATTATTCCCATAGTGATGTCCCTTGACAAATATATCTGCATCTGCAGATCCTTCATTGCCTCTTTAGGACACAATAGTATAAGAAAGCAATTAGTACCAATTAACACTTAACCTTTTTGGCAACATAACAATCTATTACCGGGCTACAACCTGATATAGGGCACAATTCCAGACGCATCCGCTTGACGAGCGTGATCTGAGTTTCTTTCTTCCTGTAGCTTCCTGGAGAGCTTGGGCGTCTAAGTGTAAATTTCGTGAGAGATCTCAACCACTCATTTGCCTACTTAAAGCAAAGTAACGTCTATTGGCAAGAGTGATTCTCCGGTTGATCTCCATGCTGACATCGTTTTTCATCGTAACGGTGGTGCCAATTTAGACGAAGTCCTTGACAACATCAAAAGTATAGTTTTCAACATCAATCTGACAATCCAACCGCTGTGTCTCTCAACTCGAAGAACACACATAATTCGTCTTGCTCTCATTTACCATTTTAGTGGCATGCTCCCATCTAACATTATGGGTTTGGGTGTTGTTAAGGTAAATGGACTGTGAGGGACTCGTTCGTGATGGCATTTTTCAACATATCGGTACACCTTTTTAAGATATGCGTAAAACTTCTTCAGCCTTTCGATATGACGAAACAAACTTTGCGGTTAGCAAGACCGCAATTTACCTATAAGAAGCACTATGACTGAACCGCTTCAAATAGTTTTGCAAAAAAAAAAATCAAAAAGACCCACTGTGCATACACCGCAAACATTGGAATCATCTCTGCATCGACTTTATCCATTGACTCTTCTGGGCTTTGCCGTTTTCCTTAACCCAGTTTTGCGCTTTATAATCAGCGCGCATGCTACTTAAAAAGTTTATGCCCGTCTCAACGAGCTATGTAAATTAAATACTAACCACTTTCTGCTGACATTTCGCTAAAAAGAAATTATAAACAATTTTTTATTGTTGTGACAAAAACCCGCGAAAAGTAAAGTAAATAAATACAAATAAAATAAAATAAAAAATTGAGCCCCAGCTAGACCCAAATGTGCCCCAAACATGACAAGCCGCTACGTTGACGGCAACCCGCTCGTTATCACCAAAACACGAAAAGTCCCTATAAATAATGCGACAAGCCCCGTCGCTCCTTCCTGCCTTGCCAACGGGCTGTGCGATCAAGTCCTTGCGGTGTGCAAATAGAAGAGCATACCTTTAGGCGCCAGCTCAACTGCCAAAGAGCAATAGCAGCTGGGTCAGCTTTCTAGCCATTCAAACGGAGGGACAAACGTTTATGGTCATCACGTTTTTTGATACTTTATTTTTTTTTTTGTTGACTCACTTGTTTGACAAATAAAAAGAGTAACCAATAAAAGCCTAATTAACTGTTTATGACTAGGAAGGCGGCATGACGTGGGTACGACCAGGTGGTTAAGCTCATTAACTGTCACGGATGAGTCGCATACACAATGTAGAGCATAGAATATAAAAAAATAACAACAGCCAGACAAGTGGAGGATGACACACCGAATTTTACACAGTCCTTTAGCATCAAAGGACATTTGATACAGTAGCCATACAATATGGCTGCACGATTTTTTATCGAATGTTGTATATTTGAACAAATTAAGTGGTACTTTCAGGCACTTAACACAAAAATGCTCATTTTACGAAAACACACACAAAATTATTACATTTTGTATGAAATTTTTTTAGACAGTGGTTCAAAAGTGGTGGCAAAGAGTTGATAGGGTTTATGCACTACGGAGAGATGGGAGCATTTTCTATCCCATATAAAACCCTATCGAGCGTGTTGTATGAGAGTGTAAAAAGTTTCACATCTGTGAGATTCATACTACGCCAAAACCTGGAGAAGACTTAGACACCCAATATTCTTTGTCGATTATATAGTACAATTTTATAGCCTGTTGATTTCGGTATTCCTGCAAAGTTGATGCGATATGCAGCATGACGCTACATAATATATGCAGCTTTGTTGAAATATGATTCGAATAAGTGATTTGGCTACGCAGATGGTATTGATGTCATTGCTTGCACCAAGCAAGATGTT
Organism: Chymomyza caudatula; assembly: GCA_035041775.1. Classification (NCBI taxonomy): domain Eukaryota; kingdom Metazoa; phylum Arthropoda; class Insecta; order Diptera; family Drosophilidae; genus Chymomyza; species Chymomyza caudatula. The sequence continues at coordinate 5,841 of JAWNKW010000023.1, read as the reverse complement.
ACCGGAGACTTTCCGGTTGTTGAAAGAAAAACTGCCAAGTTGAGTTTGGTGGTAATCGGTAATTTGAACCCTCTCGCGTGGGCAATGCGATTGTCTGCATTCGATGCAACGATACACTGTTAAACTCTGGCGACATTGACATAGTTAAGGAAAGTAACGAAAGAGCTCATCAGGCTGCAACCCATTAATGGGTTGTTATCGACTCTCCAACGGGTTTTACTTTATGAACTTTTCATCTTCATCATCAGACTTCATCCTTGATATTAACGTATTAATACGTGACATGCTGTCCTTTTGAAAATAGTCGCTGTTAAAAACTTGTCTTAGGCATCGATTAACCAATGCTTGGAAATTCATTCCATTTCCATTGTGGATATAACACATCCCCAAAAGAGAATACGAATATGGAAAACTTTCAAGTCGAGCTGTAAGTCGTAATTTATAGTCACAACGATTAGTAGGTTAAACGAACAACTTGTGCTAAAATTTACTAAAAGTTTTTAATGGTTTCTATACTTTGGGGCAACTAAATATTCAAAATATAACTAATCACGTCTATGTAGGCGTTGTTTTTATTTGATATAAAATCATTCGATAACCCAGTAATACACAGAAATTTGTAGTAGCAAGCAGTTCTGCTTCTGTCTTTTAACAATATTTAATGTTTTGTGCAAAAATACAACAAAATTTCTAACAACATTTATAGAAAAACTTTTACAAATTACTGCAGCATTTATTTAATTTTTGGCTAGCTTCAAAATTTTAATAAAACTAATAAACATTTGTGATACAAGCCATGGAAGATCATTCATCGGATGTTTCAAGCGACGAAACAGTAATTGAGGCTAAGGCGCACCTTTTCACCATGGATAAATGGCAAGAAGGTTCCGGAACAAGTGATGCTATTAGCAACCGTACATCGTATTTCTCTGCCTTATCGAACGAGCCATCGCCAAGTGTGTCTTTTGCCTCTTGCAAATCTTATGCAAGATTATACGATGCCTTGAACAAACGCGAGTGTTGCACATCAACTCAGAGCATGGATGAAATTGAGGATATGGTAAAAACAGATGCCGAAGATTCAACTCAGGAATCTGATGAAGCATCTTTTCAGAATGGGGATAGTGACATTGGCGTGGGGCCAGCAAAGGATATAGGAAATGGCGATGGCCAGGCAAATTCATTGAAGCTACAGTTTTTGACGAGTCCAAAGTCTTCGTCAAACTGTGAGACCATTGACATTTCAATGTTGCGCAACCAATTCCAGAATGTTTTTACTTCCGATCAGATTGATATGGTCTTTGAATGCTTTATTCGTTATGATTTGAATGCAGACGGCTTTATAGAGCTGCCCGAGATGAAGCTGCTGCTGGAAAAGCTGGAGGTGCCCCAAACACACTTGGCTGCCAAACACTTCATGTCCAAGGTGCTGGGAGAAACAGGACGTAGTTTATCTCTTTATCAATTTCTCTTAATCTATGCTGAGGTGCTAAAGAATACTTTTGATAGCGAAAAAATGCGCGAATTGGCTCAAGCCAAGGAGGTGAATGTGGCTCAGTTGGGCGTCAGAGGAGCCAAGTACTTTTTCGAGGCCAAAATTGAGGAGCAGTACGTTGAAAGCTTGAAGCTCAAGAAGACGACTGACCAACAGCACAGCAGCCAGTTATCAGAAAGCAGCGAGCCTGATACCAGTGGATTGCCAAAAAGCACAATGTTTGAAAAATTGGATCAAGAAGACGGTACTGGTACCAGTGATGCTTGAATGAATTGCCCGTCTAAAGGTATTAACAACGCTCAGCTTTGACCTTGGTTATAAATCATGTTATCTAATAAAAGAAAAACAGGCACAAGAAAAAAACTTTGCTTAAGTGACCAATCAAACGTAATTGCCTCAGCGCGATTTTGCACAAAACTGACCAAGCCTTGTATCGGCTTTTTGCAAAATTTTTCCCCTTTTCTTTGCATTTCCGTGCCTTGTTTTTCCCTTTTCTTCGTGGATCTTTATTTTAAGTGCTGTTCGAGCCAAGCGAAATGTGCGCTACACACGCCAAGTGCTGGCCGGAAGTTGAGCTCGCAAACATTTTCGCGTTTCACTTTGCCCGACAAAAAAAAGAAGCAAAAATGCCACAAAAAACCCAAGGCAAAAATATTTTCGTGCAAATAATTTGCGCGCTTAACTATGTTAAAGATTTTCTAGGGTAGGAAATATTTGCCAAAACGGCAAAGCAGCAGACTGGCAGTGCGGCAGTCGCAGTACGAGACCGCGTCTGAGCCATGTAATTATGCTACCATTAAACGCTAAAGCAAGTACAACAGTAACAACAAACCAGCGCTAATATTTACCGCAAAATTTGCTGCCCATATCGTAGCCAAAACCCAAAGAAAAAGTAAAGACCGTCAGTGCACGCCATATACAAATTATAATGAAAATCCGGCTTTTGCCTTGTAGTAGTAGTACAAACACTGCGTATACGCAATATAATGTGGCAGCAAATAGCTACACAACAACAACAAAAACAACAGCGAACGGCTTATGTAATAAAAATCCAACTAAAGTCATGCGAACATAATGAGCATAAGTCATAATACCATATATTCTTGCACCCCCTCACTTAACCTTACACCCCCTCGCTCATAAGCTACGGATGGGGTTGCTCTTTGTCTGGATTGGGCTTGAGCAACCAGCAAGCAAATAGTTTTCAAATTAAAATAAATGCCGCAGCTAAAACAACTTTTATGAAGGCTTTGTAGGAGTCAAGTAGTGGGAGGGCACTCAGCAAACCTAAAAGCCATGAAAGTAAATTCACTAGAAAATTAATTATGAACGATGGCGGGGCCAAGGCGACAACCACGGGTGACCAAGGCAACCGTAGTGACGCCGGCGTCGTGTAAGTGAAATCAACGCAACGTAGTTGAGGTTAAAGACAAGACGACTAGACGCCAGGCTGCAATGTAGTGGCTCTTAGGGGAGCAAGAATGGTGCTGGTTTGCTGATAAGGCTAGCGGGGGACATAGGGGTCCTGCTGGTCATACCTTTTAATGGGCAATGCCATCAATTTCGGTCAATTGCGCGCACAATCGCATCTAATCACGTTGGAATGAAACCCAGGAACGACAACAGCTTCGATAACAACAATAAAGGCAACTTACTATGCGTTTTAATACGATGACGATGCTACGACTAAAATGTTTATGGTTATGGGCTGTCTTCATGTGTGTGTTTGTGTGTCTGTGTTTGTGCGAAAAAAGGGTCACGTGTCAGATGTCATTGACATGCTTTGGCTTGCCTTTAAGTATTTGCAAATACAACACACACACAAACACACACACAGCTTAGTGTAACTAAAAATACACACACACTCTTAGACTTACACACACCCACACACTCCAGCCGCTTGCATAGCGTACTCGCATAATGTGCGCAGCGCCCAAAAGTATGCCACGGTTTTGCCTCATTTGCCATGACGGCAGCGGCTGTGGCCCTTACAATGTCTGAGTTTGTTTGTCGGGCTGCCAACTCGCGTTCCAATTAGTTTGATATTAGGGGTTAGGGGTAGGCAAGAACTTGTCAAATCTTGTATTTTAAATCATTTTCTATTTGAGAGTAGTTCAATTTGCACAGTAAGTTATTTCATAGAACTTACAATATTAAGTTTTTTTTAAACATTCTTGCACCAAACCAACCAAACCATCTCATTAACTCAGGTGGTGTGCTTAATTTGGCCGAAGGGCAATTGATAGATACGCTCCTTTGTGTTGATTAGTCTGCAGTAAAGTTTAGCGAAGCTTAAGTCCCTAAAAGAAGCGCAGTAGTCCTGTTTTTCCAATCCTAAGTATTTATTGTACGATTTTGCTCGAACTGCTTCACTGATCAAATGTAGACTCGCTAAGTGGCTGTGGCGTCGAACGAGTAAGTTTAATACCAGTGCGAGTTTTGCAATGTAGTCACGAGCTTCCAAATCACGTTCGTACAATGTGTGCTATACGCACGTATTGATGAATTAGCTTAAGATCTTTAGATGCAAAGAATTAATAATAGACAACGCATTACTGAGGAGCAAAGAAGGGCTTTCGCTCAGCAGAAAAGTGCCTTTGGTGAATTGTCTTATCTATGAAATCAAAAGTGGGATCTACTACTAACCTGATTTACTTCGGACTTAATTGTCTGCAGCTTTTCAACGCACTCAGCACCAGTCAACATATCATCCACGTAAAAGTCGTGCCTGATAACGTTAGCAGCTATTGGGTGTGATGATTCAATCATCTCACTCAGCTTTGTTAAACATAGCGAGAAATGGAGCAGGCGGAGTGCCGTATGTGACGGTGTTCAATCTGAAGATTCTCAAAGAGTCAGATGGGTCTTTTCTCCACACTACGAGCTGAAAATCTCGATCTGCTTCGTGCACCATTACTTGGCGATACATTTTCTTTACATCAGCCGTTAAGGCGTACTTGGGAAGACGAAAACGAAGCAAAGTCGAGTATAGCTCCTCTTGAATAGTCGGTCCAACTATATAGTAAGTATATCGTTCAACGCAACCTGAGTAGTAGTACGACACGAGGCATCGAATTTCTGGTCGCAGAACACAGTGGTGCGGTAAAAAGTAGTGTGGATTTGTTGGAATTATATTGTCAATCTCTGACATGTGTCCTAAAGAAAGGTACTCTTCCATGAACTCTAAGTACAGTTTCTTCAGGCTGAAATCTTTAGCCAACTTTCGTTCGAGCGACAAAAACCGCCTTTTAGCGACATCAAACGATAATCCGAGCCTAAGTGGATCAGATATAAAAGGCAGTCTTACTTCGATGCGACCTGATGGCAATACTTAATAATTAATTAAATAATAATTAATTTGTGAAGGCAACTCTTCAACTGTCCAAAACTTCTGCAATGTCTTATCAATCGAGGTCAAGTGTTCTTCTTTACAGCTCAGATTGGCAACCATTTCATTAGTGGGAGCGCCACGTGAATTGTATCTACCAGATACGACCCAACCAAACAGGGTCTTTTGCAGGACAGGACAGTTAGGGCCTTACTTAATTTGTCCAACAGATAGGAGTTGATAAAATGATTCAGCATCTATGAGCATGTCAATTTTCTGCGGCTTATAAAAATGTGGGTCAGCCAATTGCAGATTCTTGGGTATTTTCCAGCCATTAAAATTAATGGATTGATTTGGATGGTACCCAGAAATGGATTTGAGAACTAGGAAATCTAATGAGAACTCACTGCAATTGACTAGCGACTTCACCACAGTATGTATCTTTTTCTTAACATAAACATTGGACTCACCAATTCCATGTAAGTTAATACAGGATTCTTCTCTATGCAAGTGCAACTTTTGAGCTAATTCGGTCACAAAGTGGGTCTGCGAACCAGAATCAAGAATTGCTCGTGCCAAAACAAATTCACCAGTTTTTGATTTGACGCACACGATGGCTGTTGCAAGAATCACGTCATCCCAAGCAGTCGCATGCATAGCATGTGATGTGGATGGTTGATCCTGATCGGAGTGATCCGGTGGTGGTAACGCTCGACTGCTATTAACGACTGTATAAATGTGTAGCAGTGAATGGTGTGAACGACTGCACACACGACACTTGCTACCAGTACATCTGGAACTGAATGACCCAAAATTTGTATATCAGCAATTATTTAATTATAATATGCTAAACGAGAAGTGGAGGGGAGCGCACACTTAGTTGGTGACAAACTACTTTTAAAGTTAATATGCCGGTCCAACTTTGTGTAGGGGAGCGAGTGTCTTAAATTTACTGCTGAGCTTATGCGCGCCAACGACGAAAGAACAAACAACAACACTGCAGCAGCCGTTGTATGCA
>JAWNKW010000022.1:0-87057 GCA_035041775.1 Chymomyza caudatula | reverse complement strand
ATGATTCGAGAACGGTGCTACAAAATCCAAAATGGTTTCCGGATTCGAAATCAGCGACCTAAAATTTACCGGAAAAGGTATGTATTAGACATAGGCTATTTTTTGTTGCATAGTGTAATCGATAAAGGGTAAAGGGCCAAAATGGTTGCTGGGTCATCTGGCTCTCTCTAGTAAATAAGAGCATACTTTGTAAGAGTTTAATAATGCCATTGGTATTATGGCATCCAAGTCTGGGGAGCCGCAACCAAAACGATTTTTAAAAAAATACAAACCATGCAAAACAAAGCACTACGACAGATTGCGAACGCCCCACGGTATATCCGTAACCGCAATCTGTACAAGGACCTCGGCATTCCGTTCGTGGGTGATGTATTAAATAAATTAAGTGGCCGTTATGAGGATCGGTTACGTGCTCCCCCAATTCCCTTGCCATCGCCCTGGCCGGTCATAGACCAAGAAGACGTTTGAAACGCCTCCATCCAGGTGATCTCAGACGTCGATTACTGTCGTCGATTTGTTCTCAAAAACATTTCTGGAATTTTAATCCATTGATTTATGCAAAAATGTTTAAAAACCTTTTCCTGAAATTCTACCATTCAACTTATTGGCGGCCGAAACCTGGCAAACACATATCTAAAATAGTTTGAATCGAAAGCTGTTGCCACGGGCCGGTCAACACATTCTTCCAATATTTGATTTCAATTTAATAACGGCTAATTGAAAAAATAGTCGGTTACGTTCCATCCTTCCAAAACACAGCAACAATAATGGTGGGCTTGGTTTTTTTCTTTTTTAGTGACAAAAATATTTCCTTTTTTTCATATGCTTGGGTGCCTAAAAGTGATGGTGTGTCGGCGGGTCCGTGTTTGTATGCTTGTACCGGGTGTTAAGCTATTTGCACGTTTTGATAAGTGGATTTAACAGCAGCAAAAATTTCATTTTTTTAAGCGCTCCATTTTTTACGCTTCTGTCTTTGTGTGCTGCCCGCTTTTTGCTGTGAACCCCATTTCGCATGTAAAGTGAAATTAAAAATTGAAGCTAAATTTACCATGATTTTTTGCGAGTTTCCATTTGTCAAAACCAATGAATGGTTACATTAAAGTAGCAGTACTATTAACATTGGTTTTGATATGGCTGCAATGGCATGTGTGACAATTTTTGTTAATGTGTGTAAGTTTCCCATGCTATTGTTTTCAATTAGTCGTGTTTACTTATTTAAAATGTATAGTGTATATAGATGTGGTAAAAGAACACCTCTTTGAGGGCCTCCGGATTTTATTGAGCCCCTAACGGAGAGCTCTTCCTTTGTAGAGACCTTGAGGAGGCGATTTCAGACAATAGTTGACTATCCTGTATTAAGGGACAGGTAGGACTTTTGAGTATCTGCAGCGTACCGTCATGCCAGGCACGATCAAAAAACTGCATAACATTTAAAAATGGTTCAATGCAACACTGCCGGTGTTTAAAAGAGTCTAGAAACCGCTGTAGAACTCTGTGCACTTGTCGCGTCTTTTGCGGAATCCGAATTGGTGGCTCGGGCGGAATGTCGGCGCATTTTTATTTCCCACTACTTCTTTTTCCTTAATATTAGACTTATAATAATAATTGAATAAATAATTTAATTGAATAGAATTGAAATGTAATAATCTAATAAAAGAAATTGCCATAGACCACACTAAAAAACATATAGTGTATGGCGATTAAGTAAATGTACACCTTAGTAGCCCTAGTTTTAGCAGGCTGATTTCCAATAGTAAAAATGAAAGGAAGAATGAAAAAATAAAGAAAATTGATATTTTTTGCATTGCCCAAAAAAGTATGCTACAATATTTTAAATTATCCTTATCTTATTTTAACCTACAATATGAAAATGGCCAAAAATACTAACAGCTGCTCTGTTTCTGAGTGTTTCCTTGTCTATAGATTGCGAAATTTATTAAACAATTAGCTAACGACATAAAGTGTATATGACTACAACAAAGAACTAATGAATAAGCCATGCACAGTGGGCAGAACTTAGATTGGAATAATTAAAAGCCTTAAAATTGAGTAGTTGGTTCTCTCCGTGTGTTGTGTTTATCAGAAACCAAACCTAAACCAATTTAAATTTTTGATGAATCGGCAATTATATTATGTAGCAATTAAATATTCCAATCATTTAACAGCAATAATTGCTGTCTGCTATTTGTTCTATAAAAGGCGGCATTCTATTACCCAAGTCAAATTGTTCAAACTGAATCGTCGTCATGTCAACTAAAGTAGCCAAGTTTAATGATTTCATGGTTTTCGCTGTGTTTTTCTATCATTTATTAGGCATTGAGCCATTTCAACCCATAGGATCCAATGTAGTATCTAGGCCTTGGCGTTATCTCTACTTTATATTGAGCGTTGGGAATCTCAACATAGTTATTGCCCAGGAAGTTATCTTCACACTGAAGGCCTTTACGGAAGATGATTATTTTGTCAAGGTTACCATGACGCTGACCTATATTGGCTATACCGTGGTCGGCGAATTTAAGATGATCACGGTGTGGTGGCAAAAGGCAAGACTTAGTGAGTTTATGCGGGAGCTGGATTATATTTTCCCTTCGAAAGCCGCCGAGCAACAGCAGTACCGAGTGCATTACTATTTGGGCAGAATCCAACGGATTTCACGCGTCTTTAGTATTCTGTATACGTTGCTAATCACGGCTTATAACTTCTTTGCCATTGGGCATTTTATTGTACAAAAATTTGTGCTAAATGATCCTATCGACCAGCGCTTGCCCTACGCCGCATCAGCGCCATGGAATTGGCACGACAATTGGAGCTTCTACTTACTGTATTTCAGCCAGGCGTATGCTGGATATACTACAACATGGGGTCACATGTCGAGCGACCTGCTGATTTATGCAGTAGTCACGCAGGTAATAATGCATTACGACTATCTGGCCAGGGCACTGGAGGAATATCAAGTACAGGCTAGGCTTGTGCCTAATGGCTTTGACTTGGATATTCAGCATCTACGGAAAATGATAATCTACCACAACAAATTGCTGGGGTAAGTCAAAAAATGAATTTTTAAGAGCATTTTCAGCAGATTGTGCAATTTCCAGCCTCACAGATGTGATGAATTCGGTGTTTGGTGTTCCCTTCTTTATTAACTTTTTCACTTCATCGGTTCTCGTATGCTTCACGGGCTTTCAAATAACCGTTGGAGTCAGTACTGAGTTGTGCATAAAGGTGGTCCTGTTCTTGACTTCAAGCATGGCAGAGATATTTCTGATTAGCAGTTTCAGTCAGATGCTAGTTGATGCGGTTCGATTTTTTTATTATTATTCTTTCGTATAATTTAAAATTGTCTTTTTACATTTAACAGAGTGGCAAAGTATCTTTGGCTGTGTACAACACGGATTGGTCGGAAGCGGACTTACGTTATCGTAAGATGTTGATTATGATTGCCCATCGTGCGCAGAAGCCAGTCTTTCTTAAGGCCACAGTGTTTCTTAATGTATCTATGCGTACAATGACAGAGGTAAAATAATTTTTTTTATCGCGTCTTTTCCAGCAGTTCTTATCTGTCAATTTTATAAGACAATACTGTCTTAACATTCCCATTTCATAATCATATCTCGGAGATGACGTGAAGTTCAAATGAGAGAAGTCTAAATCAAGCAATACTTATATTCAAAGCAACCACAATTTTTGTAAGTGAGGCAGCATGAGACAAATGTACTGCCGCTTTGTGTAAACATCGCATGCATACATACAGTTTGCGGTGCCTGAAAAGAGGCAACTACTCTGAGTTATCAAACCTCATATTATTCTACCATGATCCTTAATACTTTGATTCTCGCAGCACACATACATTTCCACCCCTGGTTTACTTTTGTATCTTAATAGTCCATTCTATACCTTTTCAGTATATGCAAATGTCGTATAAGTTTTTTGCTCTCTTACGCACTTTGTACTGGCAGTAATTGACAATCTGCCAAGCAGACTTTCTACAAATTCGCCCAGAGTCAAGTTTAAACGTTGCATGGCGCATATACAATATATACGATGTTTGTTACCGAAAATCCGAATCGCCCTAAAATTGGGACCAGCCTAATCGGCTACTCTCAAGCTCACACACAGAAATAGAACAGTTAATTTAACATCACACATTGTACAAACATATTAATAATTAAATAAATAGAATAAAATATACATAGAACTAAAACTGTGCGTTTTCTGCCTTAGACGTATGGACGATTTCTCTCAGCAATATTAATGCTGGATGTTTAGGATATAGATTCTTATCAATGCACAAAAATAATGTCATAAATAAGTGTCATATCACACAATACTTAGCAGTAGGTCCTGAGAGTTGTTGCATTTGTTTTTGTTACCATTTTAAAATCATTACAAACGTGAACAGGGCAGTACACAAATTGTGTAAAAATTAAATCCCTCAAAATGGCCAAAAACGAAATAAATTTATTCCAAAATAAATATACCTAATAATATTCATCTAAGTTTAGTAGAGGACTGATGCAGGCAGTCGGGTCGGTGCCCGATATTGGGCACCTTTTTCGTATGAAAATCAAATTTTTGTGCAAATTTATGGGTGATGATTCGGAAAATGGTCAACATTGTTTGGTTTATAAGCCTAACAAGAGTCTAGGTACCAATTTGAGTGTATTATTATTAACTTCACCATTGCTATAAAAGTGAAATTTTGTTGCAGTTTACAGAATGAGTGGTCTAAAATTGGAACTTTGATAAACCACACAAGCACAATAACACAATGCATAACTGTGACAAATGTCGATTGAATAGCTTTTATGGTGTGGGGCTGTAAACCAAGAGATATCGACCTGAATCGATAAACTTGCTTTTTTCCGGGAAAATGCGCATCATTTGATAAAATTTTTGTGGCTCTAGCTCTTATAGTCTTTGAGAAACAGTTTACAACACGGACAGCCGGACGAACAGACGGACATGGTATAGCGACTCGACTATTGCTTCTGATCATTTTTGCCCATGGAACACACGGTCTGCCACTCCTCCTTCTGTCTGTTATATACATCGCACATTTCTATAATACCCTTCTACGCTTTGTGTACAGGGTATAAAAAGTAATATATTTTGTTTGGACAGATTTCCTGTGCAGCGGTACAGTTATACGGCCAAACTGGCCCACTGGCGCGTAAGTTCTGGGCGTACAGCAAAGCTGAGTTACAACTGGCAGGTGATGTAAAAATGCGTTGAAATAAAAATGCCAAGTTTCATTACAAATTTTTATAAGTGCTTTACACACAAATGCACATCCACATATGCAGCTAATTCAGGCATCAATCTAACCAAAAGACCCATGGAAGTCTGCAGGACTCAAGCGGCCTTGTAGCTACTACGACACACAACGCATTACGTAATAGCCGCCCAAACTCCACTACCTTTGCTCACTTCAGCGCATAAATTGGTAATATTGCTGAGTGCAAGGCGGACGCCATGTTTGGTGCTTCATATAAACTGCATTACGTGGCATCAAACAGCCACTTGAAAAGTGTCTACTGGCTTGAGTTAATAGTGGCGTATTTCTTCTAAAGAAATTGTTGGCAACAACAAGAACTCAATCACACACAGTCCGAAAAATGCGTCTAAAAACTCATAAGAGCAACATTCACGCAACGAAGCATGAAATTTACTTGCTAAAAGTGTCCATATTGTTATTGTGGTGGTTGTTGTAGCTTGTAGTCAGTAGTAAGTAGTGTGTAGTAAAAGATTTTCGTCCTGTTAACAAGCAAAAAATGCATTTTCAAACACAAACAAACTTCTGGATAAGAGTGCTACCACGGCCAAAGCAAAAGCAATAACAGTTGCGAAAACTTGAAATACTATTTTCTATGCACAAAGCACCTAAAAGTAATGCTTTACATGGAAACCTAAGGGGAATGTGAGAATTGCTTTTAGTGAAGCCCTTAAACGCTTGGGATGAAAAAGCTCAAGTTTTAATTTAACTCTATCGGTCAAGATAAGCTGTCAAATTGTAGGAAAATAAATATCGGTTCAATGCTTCTCAGACGTTTTGGTCTACCTTGATTCGATTGCTAGTTATTTTTCGAAAATGGTAAATTCTTCATTTTTTATTTCAAAGTAATTAAATCCAAAAATGGAAAAAGTTTTTAATAGGTTCCTTTTTATTAGAGAATACCAAAACAATTTGATTGATTTTCCGAAAAAAACCATACGTAAGATATACCTTTTCCGGTGAACTTGAGGTCGCTAATTTCAAATCTGGAAACAGTTTTGAATTATCTAGAACAGTTTTCGAAATATAGCTTATCAAAAATTCAAATTCAATCGATCGAGATGAACTGAGACATGAATTAAATTATTTAAGTGTCGCTTTAATGGTCCTGGAATAGTTTTGGTCTATTAGAGAGCAATAAACTCAAAAAAAAACCAACAAAATACAAAAAAATTTTCTTTCCAAAATATTTTTGATTTGTTTGCCTTGTAACTTGCAATTATATCTGGGTAGACTAAAACTAACTAATTTAACCAATATTTAATTAGCTTCAATTTAAATTATAGTTCACCTTGATCGGTGGTAAGGTTCCCGAGTAACATGAGATTCGCTGTCTCCGCAACTCACGAAATCACGAATTTTCAAATGTATGCATGCTTCTATTATTAGTTACTCGGTAGTAAGGTTCTCGAGTAACATGAGTCTTGCTGACTTCGCAACTCTCGAATCTCGAATTTTTGAAAATAGTTATAATTCGAAAACGGTGGAAGAAAATCCAAAACAGCTTCTGGATTCTAAATAAGCGCCCCAAAGTTAACTAGAAATGTTTTAGACAAATGATTTTTTGTGTATTTTATATATCTAGCTTGGATCCCTTACCGACTTATTTCTGGCATAAAGGTGCATATAAATTTTTGTTGTACGGTCATTTTGTTTATTGTTTCCAGTGACTTGTCAAAATTTTCGTGCTATAAACTTTTACGCTTCTCGTCGTGGATTATAAGGGCAGGATTGCTCCAAAGAACTTTCTTTGACTTTTAATGATGGTGCACCAACCTTTCCACAACAATTCCACTTGTACCAAGATCGGCATGTGACATACCGTATGATTAAGACATCCTTGTACATGCCAGCATACATTCAATATTACTCGAAAATTTGTTGCCGATGGATCTCTTATAGTACAGGCAAATTAGCAAACATCTGACGATTTTTGCTATGACGGCTAATTCTTTTTGATTATTGTTAAGAATGTTACAATAATGAAAAATACAGATTTGCGGATTCGGGCGGGTTGCGGAAAATCCGCCATCTTGAAAAGAAGGGTGATAGTGTTTTTTTCGGTTTACACTGAAACCGTTCAATTTTTCGAAAAACACTCTACTACTTTTTTGTTTAGAATCAATAGATCTACATTTGTTACTAACAATGTTTTTGCCTTGCACTAATAATTTGCGAGTTATTAACAAAAATCTGAAAAATATTTTTTTTGTGTTTTGTTTAACCTTGAATTGACCTCAAACAATTGATGGTACAGAAATTTTACCCATATGCTTTTTTATAGAGCAGTTTTAGACCAACAAATACATATATAATTCAAGTAGGCAAGAGTATCCCTGTTTATCGTAAATCACTCGGAACTTGAGAATGTCGCGTAAGTATTAGGGATATGCATTCCTGCCTGAAAAACATATGTGGAATCCCTTAAACCTATGGCATACCACTTCTAGAGGAGACTAGAGTTCGGTTACACATAACAACCCGTTACCGGGCTACGGCCTGATGTAAAGCTCTACCAAAGCTTTCTTCGTTTTGCTAGTGTGCTCACTACCCGGTCAGAGGCATGGCCAGCCCTATCGTTTTCTATGTTACCTTCAACACCCGCATTGAAAACTTTCCTCGCAGGAGCTTCTTCATTCATACGCACAACATGACCTTGCCAGCGAGCCGCTGGATCTTAGTTCGCTTGACTATGTCAATGTCATCATATAGCTTATGGACTTCGTCGTTCCATCGGATGCGGTATTCGTACCCACGCGTAAAGGGCCAAAGACCTTACGGAAACTTTCCGCTAAAACACTTCTAGGAAATTTTAATCGGAAGGATGAAAATTAAAATGGGAAGGATGAGAGTCCTATAAAGTGATTCTCAGCTTATTCTCCATGCTGACATTATACTTCATTGAGAACTCATAAAGTTCGTCTTTCCATCGGATGCGGTAGTCGTCGCCAACGCTTCGCTTGAGCACTGCAAGGGCATTTTCATCAGACGGTTATCACCCATACTTTAGCGCCATAAAGCAAAATGGAAAGGATGAGCGTCTTGTAGAGTGTTCGTTTCGTCTGGCGGGAGTGGTCTCTACTACGCATTTGCCTACTGAAATCAAAATAAAATCTATTGGCAAGATTCTCCGCTTGATCACCATGCTGACATCGGGATTAATTATGACGGTGGTGCCAAGGTAGATTAAATCCTTGACAACATTAATTCGAGAGTTCAAACGCTGTGTCTCTCTACTCGAAGAAAGCGTATATACGTCTTGCTCTCATTTACAACCAGACCCACCATGGCGATATCGTTATCGTCTGCGTATGTAAGCAACTTGACACTCTTATAGAACATAATACCGTTCCCATTTACTTCGGCCTTTCGTAACACACTCTCCTTCACAAAGTTGAAGTGGTTCCAACCGTGTGGTGGGCGGGTTAGAGAATACTACCTCAGCAGGTCAAAGCTTGTCGTATGAGTCGACTAACTATGACGCTGGGTCAAAAAAAAACAATTGTTTACACAGTCTGTTATCGATTTATCGGGCAATATTTAATTAAAAAGTAAATTAAAAAAATTTGATGCAGACAGTCGGAACGGTGCCCGACAGTGGGATACCCTGTACCCATTTTTTTGGTGAAAATCAAATTTCTGTGCAAATTTTTGTATTGATGCGTTCTACGGTGGTGCGGGGATGGTGTAGAAAAAGGCCAACTTTTTTTGGCTTACAAGTTTAACGTACCACATTTGGTAACATAAATGTTAAATATAACATTCCTGTAAAAAGTGAAATTATGTTGCGTTTATAGGTGGAGGGACCTAAAATTAGCATATTATTAGCTTTATCTTCTATAGCTCCTATCCGATACCAATAATTTATAATTTACAATACACATTTGCAGTTATGGTGTGCATAACTGTGCCAAGTTTCAGTTGGATAGCTTTTATAAACCGCTAAAATCTGTCACGGGGGAAGAGGGTGAGATATCAAAAAAATTCGATTTTGTTAACAAATTTTTGCTCTTATAACTTATAACTCTTATAGTCTACGAGAACGGTACGACAACACGGACAATCAGACAGACAGATAGACGGACAGATGGACATGTCTATATCGACTCGACTATATGGTCTGCCACGCCTCCTTCTGCCTGTTACATACATTACACAAATCTATAATACCCTTTTACAGTTTGTGTACAGGGTATAAAGATGCGACACAGAGAGTCTTCGAAACGCGGCTGTGGGGCAATTGTACGGATCTTAAAGTGAAACTTTTCTCCAGTTTATAGGAGAAGGGGTATATAATTATTCCATATATTACCTATATATACACTTTTTATATTTCCCACACCACACATTCACATTTACAGGATGCATAATTGTGCCAATCAGATGTCTTTTCGTTGTGGTTGTAAACCAAATTCGACCAAGATAATTTTCTTCTTGAGTGGCCATACCCAGTACCTTTTGATTATACCTGAAGTAAAGAAAATAAGTGTCTTTACAAAATATGCTTGCTTAAGCAAAGTCTCAAAGGTAGAATAAGTACAGACTCAGTTACACCTTAGAAACAACAATGAGAAAATGTCATTGTACGATTTCTTTCTGGTTTCCAACTTTTATGGACTTTTGCCCATAGCCTAAAAACGTTGATGCTTGCTTGTCTGTGGTTTTCGCCAATGTAATATTTTACTTAGTTGAGATATATGTGAGATATAACTAAATAAGTAAAGCTACTTAAAGAGTAAGAGAATCTAGCTTTCCACATTTATGTATTATTGTTCGGTATGTAAAATACACTTAATTATTACTAAAGTATGTTTTTGAACACAGCCATAGGCATGGAGCTTCTAAAGCTTTGACGCAAAACTCAACCTTCTTCTCTCAGACATTTCTTGCTTCAGTTGTTGATTGTGGTCTAACATTTGTTGCCAATTTCGCAGAGCATTTATAACCAATTTACAGCTCAGCCTTACAGACTAGATATTTGAGTGATAAGCTTACTCACAAATACTTACCCATATGGAGCATTCATTTGCATCCATCCTTATACTATGCACAACACACTCAAAACCCCATAAATGCTACTTTTGTGTTACGAATTATACTTTTTTTTTGTTCAAATAGGAAAAAGTGAGCTTGATTTGTTGTTTTAGTTTTTCTACATGTCGTTTGTGTTCTCTGGTACATAGCTGATGATTTCGTGTTTCAATTGGTTAGATATGTTTGCCAAGGATAGATGCCATTCCATAACGATACCAGCAGCTATGGCGTAGCGGAAAAACCCATAAGCACCTAAAAATATTCAAAAGGGTTTTTCAGTGTACCTAATGGATTTGCATGTGGACATGAGCTTGCATAATTACAATGTAAATATGTAAACCCAGCAGTGGGTTAAGCCCTTAAAAGGATGTGATGTACTCATATAACTAAGTGGTGTGGAACTATATAAAAACGATGAAAATAGCCGATGACTACTTGGCGTACATCGTGCGCACAACGGCGAAAAATTTATACGATATTTGAAGTAGCTGCAAGAAAACGTGAATTGTGAACTTCAGATATGTAATAAAAACTTTTTTTAACAGTACTCACGTCGGTCATAGTACCCCTGGTAATGCTGACAAACACTGTTGCCTTGAGATAGGCTGGCTTTTGCGAACGTGCTATTATAAAAATAAGAGCTTTCTTGTATCGTAAATCCGCAGAGAGCCAGTTCTGATTATAAGCCGCTAAAGCGAGGCCGACGCTCTGGAAAAAATAAAAATATGAGTTATATTACCTTTAAAAGCAGCATGTGCGTAAGTTTATTTTACCGCGTTCTCTATCAACTGGCCGTAATGACATATCATATACACCTGACACAACGACGTAAATAGGTACAATATCAACTTGACCATGTTTTCCGGTGGCCCGCCCATATTGACTGTCATTTGAAAGCCCACAAAGCAAATGACTACTGAGGAAACCATAAAGTTAAGCAACAGTGGCACACCAAAAATGTCATTGATATTATTTGATAGCTGCAGGACACGTCCATGGTAACGCACAATATTGCCCAAATAATCCGAGTCTTGCTTCCACTCCCCAGCCATTTTATGATTCCACAATTGGCTAGCCAAGTAATCATAGTGCATGATTAACTGCGTGGCGGCAGCACAGAGCAACAAATCTGCTGATAGCTGCCACGCCGCGGCACAGTAGCCACCAAATGATACAGAGACAAGCAGCCCATAGTAAGACCAATGATTCTCCCAATTCCAGGGTATGTATAAGTAATACGGTAGAGTCAGTCCCACCACGCGTGAATGCAGCCAACGCTCGTAGACGAGATACTCGCCAACGCTGAACAGATTGTATGTCCAGATCAGAAGACTGTAGAGTGCCGCGAAAATGAAGCTGATCCGTTTAGATGTGCCCAGATAGGTTCTTAGTTTGGAGATGCGTTTTTGCTGTTCGGTGCGGGGCAGCATTAGCTCCAGCTCATGCATTAATTTATTTAAAGCTGGCTTTTTCCATGATAGAAAAAGCATTTTGGACATGCCAATGCCAATAAAGCCAATGTAAGTCACATTCATAATACCTTCGAATACGTGTGTCCCGGTAAAAAAGGCTATAAAGCAATAAATGATCTCGCAAAAAACATCTATTGATAGGTTGATGACGCTGACCCACCACACGATTCGACTTAACAAGCTTATAGGTTGCGGATGCGTTAGGTTCATATACGGTTCAATGCCAACTGTCTTGAAAAAGAATCTGGCAATCTTGGTAAAATCATCTACAGTAGTTTGTCCCATTGCCGTTGTCCTTTAAAAGTGCTCACTTCCTAAATGCGTGCTTTGTGTCGAAAGGATTGAGTTTTATACGCACTAAATTTTGGTTGGCGCAAGTTTTATTATGCATGAAAATTATAGCTTACAGTTGAAAAGTGTGTTCACATGTTAAGCTTTCACTGCCATAATTATAGTACTGACGATATCAATTACAAAATGATTTACCTTTTGTTTGCTTTTGTTGTCGCTTATTATATCTAACATTCGTGGGATTTTCAATATTAAATTAAGTAAATACATACTTCAGATTTAGTCAGACTTTTTGGGAACATCACTATCCAACCACACTCGTCTAGCTGTGCTCTTACTAGGTCGTTGGTTTGTCGGAGTCCTTTCTCATTTTCCAAAAGAAACTAAACAAAACTAATATGTATCTACATAAAAACTGAAACTATCTTCCCGACAATTATGAGATTAAAGGGTTCAATGTTTCTTCTGTTATAAAGAAACATAGATGTTCATGGTGCCTCATTCTTTTTGTTCTAGACTCCAAATCCGAAACCTAGGACATGGCTTATCGACTCGACTATTGCTACTGATCGTTTTTGGAAATACACTGACTGCCCGTGTTACATAAAACAACTGAGACTATGAACAGGGAATAAAAATTACGCTTCGCAGCGTTGCGAAAAATGGAAGGCTGGTAGTAATGGTAGTACCAGATTTCATCATTCCGATATCCGTAAGGTAAAGACCTCTCGCGCCAGACGAAACTAACACTACAACACGCTTATCCTTCCCGTTTTGCTGTATGTCGCTGAAGCATGGTTGATGACGCGGTCTGATGAAAATACCCTAAGAGTGTTTGAGCGGAAAGTTTTCCGTAAGATTTTTGGTCGTTGGCAACGACTACCGCATACGATGGATCGATGAACTATGAGCTCTACGACGACATTGACATAGTCAAGCAAATTAAGATCCAGCGGCTTATTTTGACAACTATAACTAACTGATTTAACAAATCCCGGTAGTTCTAGTGTTAAAAGCGGTCTTAGTTAAAGTTTTTGGCAGTCAACATGAGCATATGAACAACTCTTCAGATTTAATCGATATCGTAGCAGTATAATAAGAAAATAATCGATGAATGACAAGAATAATACAATCAATTGATTCGTTCAAATAAGTGCCAAAGCCATCAAAAAAGAATATTCGCGTACCACGGTAAACAACACACTTGGGTTTTTTACATATAGCGAGCGCTGGGGAATTGGACGTTGAAGGAGCGCAGCTCCAACATCATTCACCACGCACTTGAAATAAATTAAATCTTCAACTTTTCGACAATGCAGCATTGTAGGAATATAAAACGAAAATCAAAGTAAATTGTGCGCATAAGACACGTTAACCCAATTATATATACTTACATATTTACCCATATATGTGTATATGTACGTCTGATATGTCTAGCCCCAGGCAATCGTTCAATGGTTCACAGCAAATGGAGGAGAGCAGACATGGTGCTGACGTTGATGACTACATGGAGCGTAAGGCAGGTAATCCGGCACACACCTTGTGTGCGTAGCCTACCTGGAAGTATGCAATGCAGTGTAGTGCAGTGCATCAAACGAGTTGAGGAAGCCAATGCGAGAAAGGGAAATCAAACAAGGCGCTCCCTAACACAACTTCGTTAATATGAATGAGAAGCTAAGAGGATTTTGGGTTAAAGGAAAAACCAAGCAAAAACAAAGACGAACGGTCGAAAACCGCAGCCAAAGTGCAGGCCAGCGAGCATTTCGGCCATTTATCACGCATTCGCAATTCGATTCAAGGAGCGAAAAAGGACCAAAGAACACATTTAGGCTTCAGTTTCTTTGACTGCAAATACAAGCATAAACTTGCTAGTGAAAATACAATTAAACCATTGGGACTTTGGCCAACTCGAAAACTTTTCAACTAGCGGACGCTTAAGTGAAGTGTAAGTTTTTTACAGTTAGATCGTATGTGCAAGTGTGTGGAGTGAGGAGAGTGTGTCCGCCTCTTTGTGGGAGCGAGTTTGTGTTGAAGGTAAAAGATGTTGTTGCACAATACAAAGGGGACGGTAAACTTTCTCTTCGAGTTCTATGAGCAGCGAACTAATTTTATACTCAAAGTTTGTTACTTGTCACGAATCGATTTGGTATATTCGAGGGTTTGCACAAAATTTGCATTTTACCGGTTGTGTCTGTAAACAGGCCAGCAAACTTGGCAAAAGTTTTATGAGTGTGGGCATTGCTTTGATCTTTTTCAATGCAAATTTCCAAACTTAAGTTATAGCTTCTAGATAATATTTCAATTCCACTATTACACTAAGGAAAATACGTTGAAACACATACATGTAGCTAGTAGTATCTAACCAAAATAATTTTAAAAATGGCAGGTTGTAAACATTAAGCGTTTGGCCTTATTTAACAAAAAACAATCTCATATTGTATTTTTCGGGAGCCGGATGATACCACTTCAGGGTGCTAGTCCTAGTGAAATCTCTAAAGGATTTTGCGTTCTGGCCAAAAATTTTTTTTGTCCTTTTTTCTTATATTATATTTATATAAGGTATTGGAGAGGTAATCTTAATAATGTGCCTAGATCCTTTTTATGTAGAATTTATAGCTTATTTGCAATAATTTTTATTTTGCAAATTTTGAAAAAATTTAATTATATGCGACTCTCTTTATTCTTTAGCTGTTTTCCAGGCTCAAGGTTCATCTAAGAAGGTAAAACTTCAGAGTTAATGTTATTTATTTTCCAATACATCTGACCCACAGCGAAGTTCATCTTCAGGGCTATACAACAACATAGAAAATATAAACTTTTACATACAACATATCCAGGTTAATATGTATATATATAACAAATTTTTTAGACATCAATTAGCAGTTCGTCAAGTAAATGTCTGTAAAGCTCCGCACAGTTCTTAATGTCTATTTTGTAGTTTAGTTATATGTTTGTTGGCATATTTTTTATGTGTTGTTATCTTTGTAAAATGCTTGTTGCGTCAAAATCCGGAGAGTGGTTTCTGTCCGCATAGAGGGCTGCAAGCGCAGTTTTTTGTCCAGATTGTGTAGTCTATAGTTTGGATTTTGTTGTTCCAACATATATTTTGCTACATAAGTTGTATCCGCTCCCAGAACATAGTACGCTGTTAACGAAGTTGTTTTAATCTAACTTGTCAATTTTACTTGCTTACCGCTATCGTTTAAAAAGGTTTGTTTGCTATTGTTGTGTAGTCTTTATCGTATGTGTTGGTGTCACTGCAATAAACATGACCTAACACCTGTTAACCTCTTGTTCTGTTATATGACAGTGACACCAACACACCTCCTCAAAAGAAGCATAGACCACATTCATCATAATTATTTCTTTCCTTTACTGTTTTTACTGTTGAAGTGACAAGACGTGGCGCATAGTAAAAATTACTTAAAATAAATCAAATACATAAAAACATAATTGAACTTATATTTATTGTTGTGTTGGCTGGAGGTTGATTATTCCAATAGTATTTATCTGTTATTTGGAGCCGATCCGAAAATGTTGATGTAAATGTAACCGAAATATATGACCTCTCATTTTTATACCCTGTTCACAAAGTGTAAAAGGGTATTATAGATTTATGCAATGTATCTAACAGGAAGAAGGAGGCGTAGCAGACCATAAGTTCCATAGGCAAAAAGTCTTATCGTTGACTCGGGTAGCGATTGAGCAATGTCCATCTTTCCGTATGAGATGTATGAGGACACCATAAGAGTTAGAGGCACAAAAATGGTACTAAAAGATGCACATTTCTGTCAAGCATATGAAGTTTATCGAATTAAGTCTAACCTCTTTCCCCCGTCACCCAAACCATAAAAGTTATGCTTTTTTGTCATTTTGCCGCTCATAACCTCGATATAAAAATTTGCACAGAAATGAAATTTTCATGGGAAAACGAGGTACAGTACATTCCATTGTTGGGCACCGACCCGACTGTCTGCATAACATATTTTTCTTTTCCATTGGTAATGAAATGATAAAGTACAGGTTCTATTACATTGACATACAAGCAGACAGACGGACATGTCTATATCGACGCGACTATTGCTCCTGATCGTTTTTGCCCATGGAACATATACACATACGTAGCACAAATCTATAATAACCTTTTACATTTTGTATACAGGGTATAATAAATTAATAGGGGACCAAAGTGAGCTATGAGAAAAGCAATACATCCGTCGAGATTGCTGCCGTGGAGCAACCAAAGTTTTCGGAAAAAGCAACATATAATATGTCCAGTCGCACTCCCACTTCCAGGGTATGTACATAAAGTAGGGTAGCGTGTGGCCCTGATGCAGCCAACTCTCGTAGATCAAATACTGGACAATGCTGAACAAATTGTATATCCAGATAAGGACGCAGTAAAGTGCCGAAATAGTGAACACGTTGCGTAAACAGCAGCACAGATAGGATCGTAATTTATTTATTTATTTATAAAAAAAAAAAAAGATCACTCAGAGCCTGCTTCTTCCACCACACAAAGGGCAGCTTGGATATGCTAACTAAAACAAAGCCAATATTTGCCATGGTCATGATGACCTGTTCGATGTGGGTACAGGTGTCAAGAGCAAGAACAGCGCTACGCCCATCAGCACCAGACTCAAATTGGCAATGTTCGCATAAAAGATGAAACTAGTCAGCAATATTCCAGCCGTAGTTCATTGTGCCTTAGGCTGTCGCGTTGACTGCATCTGCTGCATTGGCTTCACTATAGGAGAGAAACTCTGTTAGTTTCGTGTACAGCTCTACGTCACTCTGCGATAATAGAAATTGGCTTATTTGGCTGCTTTGCCACCATGACGATAAGATTGTGCGTTAGATTCTTTACTTTTAATTATTTGACATGTTGACTGGTTCTTATAGGATAAGCAGTTCAAGAAGCCAAGGTTTCTGGCTAATATTTTTACTGTGAAAACCTTTCACAGTCATTATCCAAGCGCTCATAATTGATTTCAGATGCTATTGCATAGAAGGTGCGAGTACACCTGCTAGGGGCAGCAACCCAGCTGTAATAGTTAAATCAACGCTAAGTACTCGATGAAACTCGTTCAATGAAGTTTGAGCCGCTACCCAAAAAAAAACTAGCTTAAATTACATCGAGCGACAGCAGAACTTCGTGAAATGTTCAAAAAGTGCAGCTCGAAGAAAATAAATGGCTAAAACTAAGGAAATAATAGAAAAGTCTATGTCTAAACTCTAATAAATAAAAAGTCTAACTAATGGTATCGACATTAGTTTGAGTGTCTACAAATACAGGAATTGTGTAAGAGAAATCATTGCATTTTTAATGCTATAGGTAAAAGCTATAGCCCCTCTTCCCCCACAATTGATTTACCTTAATTACTGTCCCACCCTACAACATATTGATTTGAAAATTGCCACAGACATATATAAAAGTATTTTTGATCTATATTTCAAATTTCAACGATAGGGGCCTTAGAATACTGAAGTTATTGGCATAAAAGTAATTTTGACCCAATAATAACCAAATTTCCAATAGGAAAACATGTCAATTGGAACTTCCCAATAGTAAATTGCTTAAAGTGATATTGAACTTGTGAAAAGAGACATAAAAGTAGACACTTTCTTTCCCATTTTACCGTATTTAGTTTTTATGGAGAAAAAAGGCTACAGGGTATTGCACTATCGGGCACCGTTCCGACTGTCTGCATACAATATTCATATTTGCAATGATGTTGGTCCTCAAAGATAAGCTAAAGCTTAGCATAGAGAAGAGTTAGTAGGAAGTCGATAAAGAATATTCCAGGGTATAGCCGGTTTAGGTACCAAAAAGTGCCCCCAGCGATTTTTAGAAACTAAAGATGCAGATCAATTTGTAGGTTAAAGAAAAAAATTCTACAAAAAAAAAACGTGTTGTTCACTTTTTGAATTTTTGCGACTTTAAACCACTGCATATTTTGGAACCAAAATTTCCAGGACAATACTTTTTAATAATGGCCATAAAAAACATTTTTTTTTTTACTTTTTTTACTTTTTCTTAAAAAAAAAATTACAAATTGTATTATTTTGTTTTTATTATAAAATTAAAAATTTTATTATTTTTTATTTATTATGAAATTAAAAATTTTTCTTTTTAAGAAAAAAGAAAAACGCAGATTTTTTTTCACAAAATCCCTTAATACTCTTCTACATATAGTAAAAATTTGAATCAAATCGGTTTGGTATAACAATGCTAAAAACAAAACTAAAATTTTTAATTTTATTTCCTTATATATTCCTCAAGACTTGATTAATTATGTTATAATTTTCTAAAATTATTAGGTCTTCGCGTTTAATGATCATATACGAAAAAAATCTTCATCTTCATTAACTTCATTCAAGTATTACCATCGCAAAAAAAATAATAATTATGAATTTTTGATATACAATATATCGATTGTGCTAAACATAAGTTGCGAATCGAAATTTACCACTTTCAACATCAAAAAATCGTTATTGTTGAGTTAGTATCAATACCTGCCATATAATTAAGAAAATCGTAGACTGTAAACTTAGTTATTTAAGAAGTTTAATTAGTTTTATCACTTCTACTGATATGATATGATATAAGCTAAGCATTCTATTCTTACAATTAATTTACATATATATATATATATATTATAATATATATATATATATATATATATATAATATATATATATATAATATATATAATAATATAATATATGGATATGTTACTATAACAGTAACATAACCATATTGCCATCTGCACCCATGGTTTTTAATTAACAATAAGAATATGTTTATTTATGCTTATGCTGGCTTACCAAGACTTAGAGGATTACAAACTTTATTATATATATGTACAAGCCAAAACCACTATTCATTCGTACACTTCAATACTGTACAAAATTATCTAGCCCAATTTTAATTCGTACAGGAGCATATTTTGCTTTTTGAAACGGTCTAACGTTTCCCTAATTCTTCACACCTCTAGGTTTTGTGTTTACAAGTTCATATTTTTGTAACTATAAATTGTATATAACAAATATAAATATATAAATTTTGTGTAACAAATAATTGAATTTTGCACGCGACGAACCAAGCAGCAAAAAATCAGGCCTCACTTGAATTGCAGTCTCATATTTAAAAAGAATGAATGAATGAATTTAAATGCTAAATTAAAGGAGATACATTAAAAATTTGTTTCCCTTTAATAGGTGATTCAATTTATGATCAAAAGCTGTATTTATGACTACCCTCACGTTTACAGTCCAAATTTTATAATTATTAAAAAAAAAAAATTACAAAAATGTTGAAATTGCTATAAATCCCTTACTAACACACTAACTGCAGAATTTCCCCCAGATTTTTGTTTTTCATTTGCTGGCGCATCCATTGAAGTTCAATTCTTTTGCCAATAGTTTTTGACCAACTTGGTGTTTTTTCTCGAACTGTGTTTCGGTGATTTATTATAACTATTTTAATCACGAAGTGTGATTTTGGAAATTCGACCTCTGTTTCGAGCACAACTTAATAGTTGTCAGTAATAATTTACTGACACTTTCTTACAATACTTCGAACAGGTGACCTAAAAAGCTATACAACTTCTGATATTTCGCCATAGCTCTTACCTGAATTGAACTTATCAGTAATTAAACGATGAATTTGTTAAGAAAATGTTTCACCATTTGCCAACGTAGACAAGGCAGTCAAACCAACCAAAGCAATTACATGTTTTTAGTTTTCCTACTTTTTTATATTCTATATAAAGTAGTGGTCTAAAAAATACATCGATGCATCGAAAACATCGATGGTTGGCCTGTAATTTTCCGATGTTCTAGTACATACGATGCATCGGCAAAATATCGATGTATTTAAAACCATAAATCAAATAAAATATAAAATCAAATTATTTCAAGATTATGCCAAAATAAGTCTTATTCTCAGTTTTACAAATAATGTTAAAGGTTATTCCCAAAAGCCGGCAAACTCCCTCATAACTTTTATTTTTACACAAGGTAGGCGTAGATTTGTCGATCGCAGGCCAAAAAGAAGAAGAATGAAGTCCTCCTCCTCTAGAGTGACCAGACGACCAGAGTCCGGTGTGGCCGGACTTTTGACCGTGCGTGGCCAGATCGGTCCAGTTAGTGCATGGCCAGATCCCCACAGTATTCCCTCCTAGACTTCATGTTGTGAAACGAACGGGGAGTCTAATAGTGCGACGAGATATTGTTAATGGATGCTGAGTTGGAGGTGTTCCAGTAGGGTCCATGGAAGAGTTGTCCTGTGGACTTGATGCTTGTGATGGTACATCTTTGTTCATGGTTGATAGCGTTTGGGATTCTATGAAGGCTGGTTTAAGGCGGTCTATTTGTACTTTGGTATCGTGACCATTTATGGTTAAAGTGAAGTATTTATCTTGTCTTGTTTTGATTTCAAACGGTCCATCGTAGGGCGATTGAAGCGATCCACGTACCGTGTCGTTGCGAACGAAGACGTGAGTTGTCTCATCCAATTGTTTGAAAATTAAGGGTTTTAGGAGCCGTGGTGCGGGGGTTGGGTTGGTCGAATCGCACGCATCGTCTCTGCTAGATCTTTGGCGAAATCAGTTTGTGGTTGGAACTTATTGTTTCTATAAATAAGCTCTCCAGGAAGATGAAGTGTTGTGCCATAAACAAGTTGTGCGGCTGATGATTGAATATCACGCTTATTGCTGAGCGTAAGCCAAGTAGAATAATTGGCAATTTGTGTGGCCAACCGATCCGATTCTGGCATTGAGTGTTCTATGCCAGCATTCGATGATTCCATTTGCTTGGGGATGATACGCAGTTGTTCGTAGATGGTCAATACCGAGCAGTCGTGATAATTCAGTAAACAATCTAGACTCCAACTGTCGGCCTTGATCTGTGGTTATACGTGCTGAAACTCCAAAGCGGGAAATCCATGTGTTGATTAATGCTGCTGCTACTGTCTCTGCTTGTAAGTCTTCAATAGGAATCGCTTCAGGCCATCTGGTGTAGCGATCGTTGATTGTTAGGCAATACCTGAACGGGCCAGATTGAGGTAGTGGTCCTATGAGGTCCACGTTGATGTGTTCAAATCTTTGAGACGGCAACTGGTAGTGCTGAAGTGGCGAGTGAACATGAACTCTGGATAGCTTGATTGCGAATTACCTATTTGATTGAAATCGATAATGTTTGTTTCAATTGTTGCAATGCGAAAAAGAGTATCCGCTGTTGTATTTTCTATGCCAGCTACGTGAAGAATGGATGTTCTAAATTTTCCAATGAAGTCTAACTGCCGAAGTTGTCGTGGTGAAGCTTTATCGGGCTTCTGGGCCAAAGCATTTGGCGAAAATGTTTGATGCTGAGGAATATAGCTAAAAGTTCTCGATCATAAGTGCCATACTTACGTTGTGCGTCAGTGAGTTTGACGCTGAAAAATCCCAATGGCTAGAACACATTGTTGATGACTTGAAGGAGAACTGCGCCAACAGCTATGTCACTGGCATCTGTGCTGAGCGACAGTTGCGCGCTGGTGGCAGGATGAACTAGGAGTGTAGCTTCTGCTAGTGAGCGTTTACATGCCTCAAAGTGAGTGATGGTGCTTTCGTCCAGCTGATTGGTGATGAGTCATTCTTCTTGTTCCCTGGAATCAGCTGTAATAGTGGTGCTTGATGTTGGATTGCTTTTGGAAAAAATCTTCTGTAAAAGTTGATCATTGCCAAGACGCGCCGAAGTTCCTTTGCAACTTTGGGCAGCGGAAAAAATTGTTTTTACTTTATTTGGCAGAGGCTTGATGCCATTACAATCGATTAGATGACCAAGAAATTCGATTGATGATTGACTGAAACAAAATTTGCTTGGGTTTATGGAGAGGTGATATTGGCGAAAACGTTCAAATACTTGTCGTAGATGAGTTTTGTGCTGTTCCATATTGTCAGATGCGATGGCAATATCATCCACATAAACGAAAACAAACTCCAGGTCGCTGAGCACGGCATGCATGTACCGCTGAAATGTTTGTGCTGCGTTGCGCAAACCAAAAGTCATGTGCGTGAACTCAAATTGACCAAATGGCGTAGTTATGGCAGTTTTGGGTATATCACGTGGTTCGATAGGGATCTGGTGATATGCTCGGTTGAGATCGATTTTGGAAAATATTTTCTTGTTGTGGAAAATATGGTTGAAATCCTGAATGTTAGGTAACGGATATCTATCTGGAACAGTTTGTGCATTGAGGGCACGGTAGTCCCCACATGGTCGCCAATCACCCCTGTCTTTGGACGCCATGTGCAAAGGTGACGCGTATGAGCTTTTTGATGGACGGCATATACCAATACTGGACAAAAATTCAAATTCTTTCTTAGCCGCTTTTAGTTTGTCAGGAGTGAGTCGTCTTGGTATTGCAAATGGTGGTGCGCCTTTGGTATCAATGCAGTGAGTGACTTCAGCTGTTGTGGGTTTAGGTGCTGAAGCATCAAATGATTTTGATGATGCTGTGATACGTCGATTAATTAAAGAAGGCGGAATAACAGAGACGTCTGCGCCGGTGTCGACTAGAAAATTTTTGCAGATTTGGAATCTGGGATGAAAAGACGGCTTGGAGTTAATATACTGCATACGTATATTTTGATTTTAGGTTGATTTTGCAAAGCATTTATATTTATGCCGCCGATGTTGCTTTGCTGGCAGTCGACGGATGTATTTGGTTTTTGTATTAACGTTGTTTGCTTTATTGAAAGAACACGGTGCTTTGCAGTGAGTTGCGTCACTTCCACACTTGTTGTGATACCAGCAGTATTGATTTGTGTTACTTAAATGTGGTGAAGAGCTACGATTGATGTTTGTATGAGAGCGATCGCGGCTGCGTGCGCTGCGATTACTTTTTTTAATCACCAGCTGACCAAGTTTGCTGTTGATTTGCCGAAACATCTTATCATGGTTGTCCAGCCGTTTCTCTATTTGAGCAGTGCGTTCATTTTGTGACACAGTGCCAGTGTTGTAGAGTGATAATGAGCGAATCCATTACAGCGTCCGCCACAGTTGCTAGTTGTGAACGAGTTGTTTTTGGTGAGCTTTCAACCATGCCTGCAATGACAGCACGCGCCTCCTTGGGAAGACGCTTAATCTAGTAACGGCGTACGACTGATTCGTCATTGGTGGCATTTGTTTGTTGTAACTGGTTAAGTTAAGGTGACTAGGGCGTCCGTCACCAAGTTGAATGCCAGTTGCCAATTTATCGAGGCGTGCCATTTCTGATTCTGCGAATTTTGCCAAAATAGCCTGCTTAAGGGTGGTGTACGGATTTGATTGTGGTTGGTTGTGAACGAGATCATGCACTTGGTCTAAATATTTGGGATCAGCATAAGCAATAACTGCTGCGTATTTGTCTTGCTCCATTCTTGTTCCTATGCCTTGCAGAATAAACCAACTTTCTCATTTGGTAAAAAACATTTCAATGTTTGTGACTCTGTTGAATTGTGGAAACGGCATTTTGCCAAAAACCGAATTTACGCTAACTTCGTTTTCGTTGTTGTTGTTGGCGATTTGCCCGTTTTCTTGTGCGGCGGCGTTTTCTACTTCGTCTACCATTTTGTTTCACACTCGTTTTGCCGCCGAAAATGATTATGTATGTAAAGGTGTAGCGTGGGTGCTCCAGCTAACGTGCGTCCACAGGAGCGCTAGTTGCGTATATATGTGTTGCAAGTCACCAATTATGGTGGGGTCGTTTTTATGTGTATACCCACCATATATTTATAAATCCAAATTACACTTTTAATTTAATTATTTTTAATCACAATGAGGTAATAATATACAAAAGAAAGAGTGCATTAATTTTACGACGTGTTGTCGATCGCAGGCCAAAAAGAAGAAGGAAGTCCTCCTCTAGAGTGACCAGAGTAATTTTTTGGTTTTGGTGTGGCCGGACTTTTGACCTTGCGTGGCCAGATCGGTCCAGTTAGTGCATGGCCAGATCGCCACACACATATTTTGCATTATACAACGAACTTTCCTTCTATAATAACAAGTAAACTTTTCAAATACCAAACATCGATGTTTTTAGTCCGATTCATCGACCTACATCATTGTCCACTGTCGGTACACTCCGCGATGGTAAACATCGATGTTTTGGTCTGGATTTAAATTACTAATATAAAGTAGTCCTTGTGCTGTTTGGTAATATTTTTGTATTATAGACTTGCTTTTTTTTATTTGGATCTGCTGTACAAATTAAAAGGCAATATTTTGTTATAATTTTAGGTACTTATATATGAAATAAAAGGTAATTAAATAGCCTTTCAGATAATTAAAAATATTTTGGAGCATTTATCGTTATTCCAAAAATAATAGCTACTGAAATTAACATTATGTCGAAAATGCATAGTGTACGAATTAATAGTGGTTTTGGCTTGTTTAAAAAAAAGTGAAACGAAAGTCGTGTCGCTCCATTAAATCGAAATCGATATTGTTAAAATATTAAATAATCATTACCCGTATTGAAACAATGGTCATCGCAGCTGTATATATTTACGATAGTTTCGAATTGAATCCACGATAATCCTTTTTTTCTGCGGGACTTAATTGTAGTAAAATCTTCTGTATGTGAAAAATTATTTCTAATGCATTTTCTTTGGGGCTGTATACATTTGTGTATTCGTGAGAAGCATTTGACACATTTGCTGCGGAAATGTCGAGTTGTTTTCAACGAGCACATACACATTTTCATGTACTATGTACAAATATGTGTAACATTTTGTGAGTGTATGACTCAAACTCGTTCATTAGCAAAAAACCACAAAATTCCTATTTGATGTGAAGTTTCTGCGGTAAGTGCAAAATGGTCGGTTATGGCTGCTCAAATGCCTTTTCTCTTCTTATACCCTGTACACAAAGTGTGTACAAGGGTATTATAGATTTGTGCAATGTATGTAACAGGCAGAAGGAGGCGTGGCACACCATAAGTTCCATGGGGAGGGAGTTCCATTGGGTAGCGATTGGACCATGTCCGTCTGCCCGACTGTCCGTATGAGGGGATAGATCTCCGTGACCATAAGAGCGACACAAAATTTTAACCAAAAGATGCTCGTAATCTCATGTAAGATGAAGTTTGTCGAATCAAGTCGATATCTTACCCGCTTCCCCCTTTTGCGGTTTACAACCGCTCCCTTAAAAACTCCTCAGAGATGTGCGTGATTATGTGTATCTATGTTTCAAAAATTATCGAAATCGAGTAAATATATCAAAAGTTATAGTAAAAAATATGCACATTTCACCCCCCTCGCCAAGAAACTGATCCAAAATTCCCTTACATGTAGATATGGATACATGTGAGCTAGAGTTACAAAATACGAGGAAAACTTGTCAATTGGAGCTTCCCAATAGGAAAATGTTTACAGGCATATCGATTGTATGAAAGGAGATATAAAAGTGGATACTTCAGTTCCCATTTTACCGTATTTAGTGTTTATGAAGAAAAGGCTACAGGGTATTCCATTGTCGGGCCCCGTCCCGACTGTCTGCATCAAATTTACTTTGCTTGTGAATGAGTGTTAGAGTGTGTTTGTTGGCTCGCACCACTGCGACTGACATAGCTATTGATGACTTTGAGCTTTATTTTTGACATTGCATAGCTTTTTGTGTTTTCGGTTAGCCAAGTGTTATTTATTTATGTCAGGCAACAATATAAAGTAATAGAAAATTGAAAAAATAGCCTCTATCAAAATGGCTTTTCGAGTAAAACCGCAAATAAATGCAGCAATTAATAAAACAAGACCCGTGTGCAAAATTAATTATATATTATGCAAACTTTGCTAATTACAGCATATACATCAATGTATTACATGTACAATATATAATTCTTATCGGTCAAGTCAAAGACAACAATAAAATATTGCCACACATGGCGATATCGACAATTTCGCCTGCTGCTGCAACTCCTGTTGTGACTCCTGCGGCTGTTGGTATCCTTGTTGTTGTAAGGACCATGCGCACCAATGAGCAAATGAACAATTTATTACTGCTTAATTGAACACATTTGGACATGGCACATAGCGTCACTTACATACATACTGAAACGCACACACATATCCTCATAGGCCCAGATGCTTCGAGAACTTAGGAATAGCTAGACAAATAGCTTCTTTCACGGCCATGGCCAGGACCAATGAGCGGATGACGAGAAATCCCCAACAGCAACGGCAGTCTAAGCAATCCACATGACCAATCACTGCAGTAGACAAGACAAGAATATATCGAGTGTGAAAGGGTGGTGAGAGAGAGAGGGCGGCCAAAAGCAAACCATGCAATGAACCCGCTGAGGGCAGGACCCTGGCTTTCGGGTACAAGTATTTCTTAAGCCGTGGAAAATTTAATATACATGAATTTATGAACAATACAAACAATTACGTATAAGTTAATACCATACTAGCCACATACAATTATTTCTGTTTGTCTTACCATTCCAAACAACATATTTTTACTTTATCTTCAAGTGCACCACATTTAGCGCTAAGTGACTTGTCAAAAGCATAGAAGCATTCAAAGAACCTGCATCACCTTAAGTAAATTAAGTGAGTGCCACGCATATAGCTAAGTATGATGTACTACGAGAGCACTTGAACTGCGATCTGTGTCCTCTACCCTACCTACACCTTACCCACAGTCCCTGCTGGTCGCCATGGTGATTGCTTTCAGTCTTGCTGCTCTGAGCCACCAAAGCGAAAATCACACAAAGCAACCGCAATTTTCTTAAGCAGCTAAACAAAAACCGCAAAACTGAAGTTACGCACACCCTCACTGCCATCTAAACCCGGAGAAGACAAAAGGCACTCGGCAGGCAACAGCTAAGAATCGAAAAACGCGCAGCCCCACTAACCACCGGGTCATGTGAATGAACTACTTAAGCTCGTCAGCTTTACAAAATGAGCCAAGCTACAGGTGATGACAGCGGCAGCATAAAACATAGAAGGTTCAGGCGTGCGAAGAGGCGCTGCCACACGTTCAAGTCTGCTTTCTCCGCCACTATAAACAATAAAGCAATATTTTGTATATCCGCTGAGCAATGCCAAGCGACATAAAAAGAGAAGAGTGCTAAGAGTAAGTAAATATTATAACTGATTATAACGGATCTGTACTAGCAACTGGTTTCGAGTGGTATGGAACTCTTAAATGGGCAATGGGCGCATACCAGTTCGGTGTGTATTGTTACAAACCACTTATTGTGCGTGCTCCTAATATCTTTCCTATCGGTAGAAATTCAGTGTAATCCGCCCGTGAATAAAACAAGTACATTGTTCTTTTAAAATTATGTTTTATCTATTTTTTTACTTTATTCATAATCATTTTATGCTTTAATTATTTAAAATTTTATTATAAAACTAGGTGAAACCGCGCGCTTCGCTGCGTATTTATAAAGCCGTCAATAAATTTATTATATAAATTAATTCTTACCGTTCCTCTTCCTTCTCTTTCTCCCTCTCTTCTTCTTCGATATCTTTGGCGTCATCTATTGGAACTCGTCCAAACATCACAAAAACCTTCTCCTTAATACGCGTTTTCGAGTTTTTTTGAGGCTTAATTATATATATATATTACAATTTTTTGTTATCACTTACGGTTTGCTCGGCTCCTTGATTTAAAGCACTGGAAGTCAACGTATCAAACAATTTTCATATACTTGGTATATACTAGAGGGCTGCACAAGCATATAAAAAATATCTTGCAGGCCATCAGCTGAACTTGCAATTACTTTATAACGTTCTCCCTCGCATTTCAACACAAATATTTAGTCCAGTAAAACTAGACTTTCAAATGGAAAAAATTAGGGACAAGCTGAATTTTTGAAGGTAGGTGCTAGTATAATAGACTAGCTTAATCCAAGAGTTCGGGGGTTACGGAAGGGTTTGCTTTTTGGTCTATAACTCCTGTATTTTCAATCCTACAGAAAAACTTGTGAGAACAATTTTGTATAAATATAATTTTGGAGCAAATTTACCCTATAGCTTTTTTCATAACTGTATTATTTTGTTTATAACAATTGTTTAAAAAATATAATTTATTCACGTTTCTACCGATTTAAGTTAGCAAATATGTATGGGAACAATGTAGCTGAGTAAATTTCCTATAATTTGGGTCTTAACCGTTTTGTCATAGCTATTATACTTTTTGCTCTGCAGCTTGCTGAAGTTGAGCACTCGGGGAATTTCACCCACGAGGACTGAGTGTTTTGGTGTTTTTTTAGGGGAGGGGGTGCTAAATGATTTTTGGAAAGAGCCGCATAATAAGAAAAACAATAAATTCGAATCTTTACAATTATTTTGGTCAATACCACAGGGAAGAAACTTATTTGAAGGAGAAAAACATACTGATCATGTCGACAACGCTGATGGCTTCTGCATAAAGTTGCATGGGACTCAAACTCAACCATACAACAAACGCCCCTAATTTTTTCCATTTGCTCTATATTTATATATATGTCTATACATTAGACTACTTACCTTGTAATTATTATACTATTTTTCTGCTGCACTCGCTTGTCTTGCTATAATTTGTCATCGTTTTGCTTTCGCCTGAATTTTTTCCTGCTCAACAGAAACCAAGCTATCTTCACTGAGCAGAGGGTTTTTAAGTCATTAAGTCAGTGTTCGTGTTATGGAGAAAAATGTCAAAATATATAACATAGCTGTTAACGTGATACTGAAGTACGGTGCTTGGTCAGTACTGTATAGTAGTCAAGTAAAACCGACAGAACATTTTATATATGCTTGTGCAGCCCTCAAGTATATACATACTACATATGTATTTTTGGCTTACCTTATACTCTGAAAGCACTCCAGCATTTCAGATTCATCTGCATAAAATTAAATTTCTTTAGTAAATAATCTGTAAATTAATGTTGAGTTAAAACACACAAGATTACTACTATTATTTCTACCAGCACTTACCAATTTCGCACAACTTCACACTTTGCACTGAAGCCTAATGACGCATATTTGTGCAGCAGCATTCTTTTTATTTTTCTTGTGTATACACAAATTTCTTATATTTACACAAACAACAACAGGCAAAGAGCTGAAAACAACGTGCTAAGACTCTTTCAGAGAAATTGAGCGAACACTAATAAACAGTGAGAGAGCCGAGTACAGCGCGCTCTCCGTAACCGTTTTTTTTTTCATGATGCAAAGAACTTAATTGTTGGATCATGGTTTTTTTTCTATCCCGCCACAACTCTTTTTTGAATCAGTCCGCTGATACTTGACTACAACTACAATTACAACTAGGTGAAGCTGTTACTAGTAGACCAATTTCCTACAGGGTACTATACTTAGGGCGGGCAGATGGATACCAATACGCTTTTTAAGTCCATACATGCAGCCCACTACATAAGAAAATCATTCTAGTAATCAATAAAAGGCATCAAACTTATCAAATAAACTAAAACACTTAATTGAACGTGTGGTGAAATGTTTATGCGTTGGCCCAATATTATGAAGTGGAATTTTGTATTTGAAACTCAATTAGAATTATTCAAGTATGCGCGCAAATTTGTTAGCCAACAAACTGCTGACTGCTACAGCACACATAGAAAACCTAACATCGTCAGCTATCGTGACATCGCAACACGCTTGTAATATATCGATAGTCCGTCCTATCGATAGTTAGCTAGCTCTTATATTAACAGCTGTTTCAATTGGCAGAATACTAAACAAAACATTTTAAGTAAACGTAAGCCATCCGTCAAAACTGCGGGCGTGTGTAGGTTCAGGACTACAGCTGGCCAAAGGTCAAGCGCAAACTCAGCTATTTCAATAACAAATAACTCACGGTAAACCTGCTCCAAATGCAGCTAACTCCGACCACTTGTTGTGAGCTGGTAGAACGTGCATGGAGAGATATTGTTCAATTTACATTATTACAAATTAAAGCTTATTTCAATACAAACACCTGAAAATAAAATGTAATCAAAACGTAAAATCGAAATTAACATACAAATTGTTGTTAATTGTCTGACACCCAAAGCAAAAAGTCAAAGCAAAACAAAAGATGCATTGCAATTAGCATAAAAAGTAAAGTGAATTTCGCGAATTTCATTAAACCGGCGGTAAATCAAAACGCAAGACTTATAAATAATTCAAAATAAACTGCAATCTGCGATAATTCACTAATTGTTCAATAAACTGGTGAAGTGTACTATATAAAACGTGAGTAGCTGATAAAACCAAAAAAGCCAGGTCAACTTAAAGTACGTCTTATCAAATGTGTAAACATAATCAATCCACTATTATCTACTATTAAAAGTCCCTTTAAACTCATTAGACTTTGATTCTTCAGATTTTATACTTCTGCAATGAACATACAAACGTATGTTAATACTGTATTTATAGCTCACGGGCAAAGGTTGACTACTCTATAATATGTCTAGACTGCGAATGTTGTTTTGTATTAAAGTTGTTAAAATTTTAATAATTGAGATGGCGATGGGGAAATCCAACTATGAATCGGTTTGCCTATGCTTATCATGGTGTACCTCTCTCTCAAGATGTGTACATTGTGTATTGGCAATTATTCTCTAGAGATTATCATCTAATAACCACTAACTTGCAATACTATGTACCTTTATGTGCCGCGTAAAACTGCACTGGTAATCTTATCAATATTGCAAATTTGAACTTTGCAGATATTGGCTACCTTTTCTAGCCTGCTAAATATTTTTTGCATTTAATTTCAAAAAAATTGGCAGTGGAGGCGGTTTATTGAGGTGAGTACGCAGCAGGTATTAAAATAATCAAAATATTAATTGCCTGCCTATAACAGTCTTAAAGTGTAATGACCAAAGCGTGATAGGTAGAAAACTTCATGCGATTTGATAAGTCGTTATTTTGCTCCAAGTTTATTAATAGAAATCTACTTGCAGCTCAGTACTTTACCACGGTATCACAATGACCGTACAGAGTAAATTTGTTGATCCACTATGCATTAGCTGTCGGGATTTCCAGCATCCCTGGACGGATAAATGCGTAAATGCAACCGCTGGAATTCTGCTTTCTTCCACGCCATATTGTCTCCGAGTTTATACCGTGGTCTACGCGCTATCATTGCTTATGCAACATCGCATACCTTCTCTAGAGGATCTCAAGCGGACAGTATTGGGCATTATTCAGTCTACTGCGTTTCTGGTAACCAATGCCTATACTTTCATTCTGTATAACTGCCTGTTAAGAAACTACCTTGGCCGATATAATGTCTTTACGGTGGCTTTTTTGCCGTGCTTTTTAGCTTCATATACAGCTATACTTGTGGAACGGCCGGCGCGTCGTCCACTCTTAACATTGTACGTTGCCAATGTGGCCACAGAGACTCTCTGGCGCATGGCTGAAGCGCGTGGCTGGGTGCGTTCTGTAGCGCATGGCCAAACACTCATATTTGGTCTAAGTATATCGACGTTATTGTATCTCTATCGATTGGGTCTCCATAAAAGCACAGCCAAGGACTCCATATTCAATATTCTTTCCATATTTGTCGGGAAGGAAGAAACCGGTCCAATACTTAATCAGAAGCCTGTTGAGCAACTGATCCCTAGGCACCGTCGTCCCGCCGTGAAATTCTCCACTGTGTCAGACTGGATACGCTTGTTAAGCCATGGCAGACACGCCAGTTGCCAGCACAAAGAAAGCTGCATGGGCTATGCCATCCTCGGCGGATTACGTCCATTCGCTGGAGGCGTTGCCTTGCAAGTGGCATTAAAACTAGTAATGAACATTAAAATAGTTGCACAGGGTAGCCTGCAGTGGCGTA
Source organism: Chymomyza caudatula (assembly GCA_035041775.1). NCBI lineage: Eukaryota > Metazoa > Arthropoda > Insecta > Diptera > Drosophilidae > Chymomyza > Chymomyza caudatula. The sequence goes on along the minus strand of JAWNKW010000022.1, from coordinate 55,189 downwards.
AGCAAATTTTCAATAGGAACACCTTGCAACTCGGCTTCTTCATGGGAACATTCTCGTTTCTGTACAAGGTGAGTTTCATGGACCCAAAATTGTTTAAAATTTCGCAATATGTTCACTACATTCTATCCCAGTCTATATCCTGCCTGTTACGCCACAAATTTAATCGTGATGATCCTCGGTTCGCCATACCTGCAGGCCTAGTTGCTTCTCTGGCCTTTAGGTACTATCCAGATAATACGGTAGCTTTATATGTCATGTGGAAGGCCTTGCAGGTTTGTGTATGCTATTAATATGCGACTCTGTGACTTAAAACACTTTTTTCATTTGCAGATACTGTACAATATCGGCCAAAATAAAGGCTATCTACCACGCATACCTTATTTTATGCTATTCCTCTACTCTTTCTTTACGGCTGTGCTCTTTCATGCCGGCATTTTGGAGGCCAAGTCTTTGCGTCCAAGCTACTACAAGTTTCTCCAAGCTATTTCAGGCGAAAGGTAGATAATATTATGCTATGTTTTACTTTTTTTCTAAGCTACCTTGCTTTACAGACTTACCAAGTTTAACTTGACAGCTTTCGACACTTTTGGTCTAAACACTCAACGGCAGGCCATCGATACTATCAAAAAACTTAATATCATTGAGAAGTCGCCACTGCCATCATTTGCGATGGCTTCGTAAAGGCTAATAGACTTCTTAAGTCTTACCGCACATCTTGTACAGTCTCCCAAGCGTTTAAAAAGCAAAACGTATTTTATAAAAAAATATATATATTTATTTATATACATAAATATGTAACGAAGTTGGTGTCTCCTTATAGTGTGAACAACATTCGGGACTAGGAATCTATTGTTAATTATTTGACTATTTTTGGTACGACTTTTGTATAACAAATAAATGTTAAAGTTTTAAAAGACCTCTTTTTCTGTAGACTTAGTTCAGACACAAACCGATCAAGAGCGTCAACTTGCCCTTTCTACTACTACTCTTTAATATGCCAGAAGAGCTTTACAACCACTTCCTGCACCCATCCAAGGGCGCATCGCTAAGCAATGTAGTGAATGTGTCACACCTGAGGGTTCTGTGTTTCTTTACTTTTCCCTTTCTGACAGAGATTTACGACAGCTGACGCCGTCAGGCTTTGTTTTTCTAAGAGAATTGCAAATGCCCGTAAAATATTGAATTTGAGCAATAGTCTTTTATATCTTATCGCAATAGAGGTTCTCAGGCTGTGTTTACTACTGATAGTTTCAGTTTTATCAATTCTCAATTTTCCAGTTGTATTTTGGTCTCCCTGGAGTTTAGTTGAACCTACACAAAATATCGAATGCGTGCATAAGATTTAAGAAAACTACATTAATTTAGGAACAAGTTTCTACTAATTAGACAAGTAAACTAAATATAACCACTAACCCCAGTAATTTAATTGCGACACGCATTTGTACTTTGAACAGCCTAGAAGTTATTATTAAGTGACGCATTCGCGATAAGCTTTATCACCATCCGTTTTCCGATTCGATAATCCATCCACCAACCGAACGATTTAGCTGAATTTACATTGGAAACCCTACAGCAAAGCATGGCTGCCCAAAGCAAACTTATCCATGCTGCTGTTAATTGCAGCTGCCACAGCTATGTGCATCCATGGACCTCAAGTTGTGCCTGTGCCGCCTCTGGCATATTGCTTGCCGCCATTCCCAGCTGTCTGCGCACTTATTCAATGGTCTACTTGGCAAGTAGTCACTTTTAAAAGATGAAAAAGATTGCAATTAAACTTATTTTAATTCCAGCTAGCACTGTTCATGCGCATGCGTCTACCAAACTTAAGGGATATCAAAAATACTATCTTTGGAATTTTGCAGTCGACCGCGTTTCTATCAACCAATTCCTACACATTCAGTTTGTGTGTATGTCTGATGCGGCAAGTGCTCGGAAGGTTTTACTTTAGTACTGTCGCTTTTATACCAACATTCATTGCAAGTTTTTTATCCTTGTGTTTGGAGCGACCAGCGCGTCGTGCTCCTTTAGCTTTTTATGTAGCTAATGTGGGTATAGAGGCCCTTTGGAACATGTTCGAGGCGCGTGGTCTGGTGCGCTCCGCACGCAATGGCCACGTTTACATCATGGCACTGAGCATGTCGGCGCTACTATATCTGTACCGCGCGGGACTGCATAAAACGTTAGCAAAGGACGACACGTTTAGGGCACTGCAAATTATTATAGGAAGGTCAGAGGAAGGTCCACTTAAGACGCCTACAGTGATAACCAAGCAGACCTATCCGCGGGTACCATTTATTTTTTCAAATATTTTAGCCTACGTGCAGCTCTACGATCGTCTACGAAAGGCTAAGCATCCAAGCTGTCCACATAGCGAGGGATGCGCAAGCTACGCACTACTAGGCGGTCTGAAGCCCTTGCTAGGTGGCATAGGACTACAAGTGGGACTTAGGCTGGTACTCAATATTCGCAAGATAATAGGCTTCAAAATGGAATGGCGGCAGCAGATCTTCAACAGACAATCTCTTAAATTAGGTCTGGCTATGGGGTTATTTACTCTGCTCTACAAGGTACATGACAGCTGAAAATTTTGGTTTAGTGTTTTCAATTTAAATGTTACTTCAGGCTACTTCCTGTACACTGCGGCATGGAGTTGGTCGTGATGATGCGCTTTATGCGATTCCTGCCGGGCTAGTCGCCTCTGTTGGACTTTTTCAGTACCCTAATTCCAGCTTATCTATGTACATCATGTGGAAATCACTCCAATTACTCTACAATTTGGGCATAACCAAAGGAGCTCTACCGGAAATTCCATACTTTACAATGTATCTATATGCATTCTTTACAGCCGTACTTTTTCACGCAGCAATCTTGGAGCCCAGGACCGTGCGACCCAGTTACTATAAGTTCCTGATGAATACTTCGGGCAACAGGTCAGTAGATAGTCTTCTCTGATGTTTTGAAGTCTTGATAAAACTTTGTTTGGATTATCTTTTCAGAATTAATCGATTTGATGTGCGCGATTTTGATAAATTCGGTCACAGAAGCCATGCTCAAGTACAAGAGGTTATCCAAAAACTAAAGTTGGACATGAGTTCTATTTATCCCAAGGTTCCAATGGTCGTTTAGAACATGTGAAAGAATGAGAAAAGTTATCATTTAACAAAAACGAATTTAAAATTTTGCAAATTAACCGTTTTGGTATTAAACGCAAATCTTAAGTATTTAAATTACATTAAATTTTTATTTAAAAACATCAGTTCGTACAAGCATACGCAACAAAAAGTAATTTTTGTTTAACAAATCGGACATGTATAATCTGGCGATATAAATATGTATGTGAAGTTCAAAATTGTATCTTAGATTTAAAGATCATAACAAACAAAAAGGTTATACTACCAAGGCGCTGCCCTACTGCAGAAAAAAGTCTTTATAGCTACCAACCATCTTCAAATTTCTTCATGGCTGTTTTATAAATATATTACTCATTATAATGAGCTTGGAAACATTTTCATGACTCTATACTTAGAATATAGTATAGAATCAATTCTTATTTTTATAAGGGCCAGGTAGATCAAATTCTTCTTCCCGTTCCAATTCCCCCTTCCCTTTCTCTCTCTCTTCCTTATGCTAAGTCCAGCTGCGGATATTGGTCCCAATCTTCCTATCCTCTTCGTCACCTTCATCCTCTACCATTACTTCTACCTATTAGTAGGCGTTGCCAGAATCGGTGCACATTTTATGGAAAAAAAATAGTAGGGTTTGAGATTTTTTGAATTTTTTTGTATTTTTCACCCTATACCATAAAACCCTGATCATCGTCGATGGTGTTAAAGAAAAATTCTCGCCAATCCGTTGAGCCGATTCGAGTATAATGGGTTCAGACATACATGCATACAGACATTAATTTTTATATATATTATCTTATAGATTATAACGATTAACAGTGTTTATATCCTGTACACAAAGTGTAAAAGGGTATTATAGGTTTGTGTAATGTATGTAACAGTTCATATGTTCCATGGGCAAAAATTATCAGAGGCTCTCCTTCCGTATGATCGTCGAGATCTCAGATACCATAAAAGCTATAGGCACAAAAATTTACCAATAGATGCGCATTTAAACCAAAGAGATAAATTTTGTCAAATCATGTCGATATCTTGCCTCCAGTTATGCACAGTGTTACTGTGCATGTGTTGCGTAAAAATGTTTAAAATCGGACAGAAACTTTAAAAGAATTTTAAATTTTTAAATTTTAGGCCAATAATCAATAAATAAAAATTAAATTTCAATTTTATTTTAAAATTGCCAAATAAGAGTTATTTCTCAATTTTTAAATAAAAATTGGAATTTGATTTTTATATTATAATTTTTATTTTTACGTCAGCAAATAAGTCTTAACATTCAATTTATTTCAAATAAATTACTAATAAAAATTTATCGTTTTTATGAATAGCCCATTCAAAAATAAGATTATTAGTGTTTTCAAATTCATCTAGGTCACTTTTTTCGCTATGATTTTTTTAAACTTCATAACTCTTATTTGCGGTCCCTGCTTTTTACAGCAATGTTAAGGTTAACATTTATGTTTGAGCCACCAAATTTAGTACGAAGACTCATGTTAAGCTTATAACCCAAACATTGTTGACATTTTGCCGAATTAACCCCCTACCCCCCGCAGCCCGGTCACCTTAATAACGCCACGCCGATAACCTTCAATAAACAATAAGCAATAAACTTTAACTATTTATAAGCCCAATAATGTCAAAGTAAAAGCTATTGGCAGGGAGCATGGAATATTTCACTACAGATGGTATGGAAATAGCCAGCTAATATACTTATTCTATAAAATGCCAAAAACTTAGAGCTTCGTTTTAACTTTAGACCAACAAAAATAACATCATAAAAATTAAAATTAAATGGCTTTGTTTTTTCAATCCCAAAGTGCCTATAAAGGCTTTTTATGTAAAACACAATATAAAACGTAAACGAAAAAAAAAAATAAAATTGAAAGTGGGCCAGCATCAATCACATAGTCGACAACGGGCATTTGCGTCGCCATTTTTGAAAACAAGCAAAGCTTCTTTCCATCTCAGACAAAATGGCAATCGTAGACGGCGGCCCATCTCTACTCATTTATTTACATTTATATGTCATATAAATTTATAGCGTGCCATAACTCACTCGTCTAGGCTGAAAAGTGCAGCTTTCCAGCTGCTTGGCCTGACCAGCGGTTCATACACACGTTCCTCTCTGCTCGATGAAAAGGTTTTGGGTGTTGGGGGTTAGCTTAACAAATGAATTATTGGCTCAGGCCAAATTTAATGAGCCACTTAGTTATATGTCCTGGATCTTGTGATTATTATAATAATATGTGCGCCACTCAGAGTGGGGCTAACTTGGGACTGGTCCTTCTCTTGAATACTAATACCCTAGTGACTTGGTGGTATTTTGTTTTGATGGCATTTATTGTAAATTGAGTTTAAAATAATAAAAATTCAAATTTCTCAACAGATGTTGCAGTTGTTGCCTCGCCAACTGCAGGCAATTGTCACATCAAGAATATGTAACACGTATTATACCCTGTACACATAGTGTCGAAGGGTATTATAGATTTGTGTAATATATGTAACAGGCAGAAGGGAGCGTGGCAGACCATAAGTTCTATGGACAGCAATTCTTAGCATTGACTCGGGTAGCGATTGAACCATACGTCTGTCCGTTCTTCCGTCTGTATGAGTCGCTAGATATCGAGATACAAAATTTTACCAAAAGATGTGCGTAGTCCCCGCAACAGTGAAGTGTGTCGAATTGGGTTGATATATATGTATATATATATATGTTTTTCTACAGCAGAATTGTGCGGCTGTAAGACTAACTTTACTACCGTTTTTTGAAGCTCCCTCTCTTCAAAGCATATTTATCGCAGTGTATCGCAGAATCTTAAGGAATCCTCTGTTATATGCATTTTAAATTTTGAAAATATCATTACTCCCTCAAAAGTTATGATTTTTGCCGAAAAATAAGTCCGTTGGATCCACTGTGAGCCGCTCCGTAAAATCTATCAACTCGACAAAGCTTTGCGAGTTATAAAAATGATCTAAATCCGATAAATACATCAAAAGTTGTAGTCAAAAATAAGCTGATTTCACACCCTTTGCTAAAGTTCCATTACATGTAGATATGGATACATGTGAGCTAGAGTTACCAAACGGTATGAAGATTTGTGTGAGCCAAATCAATAAACTGTAATCTCCTTTTTTCATTACAGATCCCCTACTCCTGCAATAGATTTACCTTAATTACTGCCGCATCCCGCTACACATTGATTTGGAAAATGCCACATCTATATATTCTATATATATATCTATATATTCTCAATATATATAAAAATTAAGCCTCAAAAAGTGATGTCCAAATTTTCACACATTGTATACAGTATTAGGGAGAAGGTTTTTATGAAGTTTAAGACATACTAAATGTGTTTCTACTTATATAGTAGGCAAGCATTAAATTTTTCTAGGAGGAGGTAGAGATATAAAGATATTGGTACCAATACCCGCAGCTTGACTCAGTATGAAGAAGAGAAGGAAGAGGAACGGGAAGGGGAATGGGAACGGGAAGAATTAATATATATAATGAATTTGTTGATGGCTTTATCAATGCGCAGCGGAGCGCGCGGGTTCATCTAGTATATTTATAAAAGTGTTTTTGATCTAATTCAACGACATTGGTGCAAGAATACTGGAGTTATGAACATAAAAGTAATTTTTGACCCATAATAAGCAACTTCCCACAGAAAAACTTCTCAATTGGAATGCTTACTGTCATATCGATCTTATGAAAAGAGGCATACTTCTGTTTCCTTTTTACCGTGTGTTGGATTTAGTGTTTAAAAAGAAAAAAGGTACAGGGTATTCCACTGTCGGGCACCGTCCCGTCTGCATCAAATTTTTGTTGTTTGCTGTCGTTAAGTAGTTATAAAATATACCTATGTATGTATGCACACATACAAAGCTGCAGAACTCAACCGAATAGAAAATACAAATGAAGCAAGTGACAAATCTCATTAATCACAAGGAAAGATATTATGTTGCAATGTAGGAAGAAGTCCTGGACACAATGCTGTGGGTGGTGCCAAGGTCCTTGAGTGGGGGGCTTTTCTTTTCGTGTGAGTGTGCAGCAGGATTATCAGCTTAGAGCGCTTGCAGTTGTTTCTTCTGTATGTTGTTGTTGTTGTCGCTGTCATTTATAACTGGGAAAAAATGCATATAAATTGAATATTATAAATTTTCTTCTCTTATTTTAACTGCTGTGTTCTGCTGGGCCACTTACTTAGCGCATTTAGTTGCTTGTTGCTTTCTCTTGTTGTTGATATTGTGTTAGTTGTTGGTGTTGTTGCTTGTTGTTATTGCCGCCAAGTTGTAACTTCATTTAAGTCAATTGCAACAAAACTTTGCCAGCAGCCGTTCTTGCGTTTTTTCAAACTGTAAACAAGAAAATTATGCAAATGAAAAAAATGTTCTTTCGCGTTGTAGCAATTCTTTTCTATAACTTGGCATAAATGAATGACTGAGTGAGGATAACGGACTCATAGTAGTTCAATATAAAAATATATTAAAAAACACTAGGTTACAACATTTTTGAGTCAAATTTGCAAGTATACTTTTTTGATGTAGTTTTACATCCTAAGTGCGAAAATAAGATACCAACTATATTGTTTCTATTTAAGTTTTGTCAAAAACTCTAAGATTCCATTAGAAGATAATTGAATTAACAAAGTTTAGTCGTTAAGATCCAAAAAATAATATTGGACGATTGGAAAATCAAAGTGTGTGAAGTGAAGAATATATTCAAGCGCAAGAAATGGTTTGGCGGTAGGAGAACTGGGCCGAATGAAGAGGTTGTCTCTGAAACAAACGCATATTTTACGGTCCTTGAGAAAACCTATTACTAGGAACTACACAAAAATTAAAAAAAATATGGATTAGTTGTTTTGTGGTGTAATCATATTGAATATTCCAGCCGTTTAAAACTGGAACTATTAAATTGTTTGGAAATTTTTTGTTATGTGTTTTAAAGTTTCTATCTGTTTTAGATCATTTTCGCTTTTATGGTCTTCGTGTAAGCCGCGAAAGTCTTTCACGGGGGAAAGAGGAAATATCGACATAATTCGACGAACTTGATATGTAAAATTTTCTATGCTCTATCTCTTATAGTAGCTGAGAAACAGACACCAACATAGACAGATGGATAGGCAGACAGACTGGCATGGCTTTATCGACTCGACTTTTGCACCTGATCACGCCACGCCTCCTTCTGCCTTCAACATACATTGCACAAATATATAATACATACACTATATATTAAAGGTATTAATATTAGCATAGCATGGTATTTAAGAAAATATAAATCAAAAAAATTAGATGCAAACAGTCGGGACGGTGCCAGACATTTTTTCCATGAAAATCAAATTTCATGCAAATTTTTGTATCGATTCGTTGAAGGGTATGGGCGTAATAACAGTAACTGTACTACGGGCGTAAGGGATGGTTGCGAAAAAGGTCTAAATTATTTGGTTTATAAGCCTAACGTACCGCATTTGGTTAACATAAATGTTAAGTTTAACATTTCTGTAAAAAGTGAAATTCTGTTGCAGTTTATTGGAGCAGGCGATCCAAATTGGCACATTATTAGCTATATCTTCTATAGTTCCTATCCGATACCAATAATTTTTACACTACACATGCACAGTAATAGTGTGCATAACTGTGCCAAGTTTCAATTGGCTATCTTTTATGGTGTGGGTTAAAGCCTTATTAGCCACGACTTTTTTATATTTCTTTGATATTACAACTGAATACAAGATATCGGTTCCAGTCGGAGCATATGGCAGACCATTAAAGCAGACAGATTAAAAAACACGGGTATGAGGTAAGAATTTTTGATGCAAGTATACCCCAAATCAAAAAAGCGTCCTATGTGATTTAAAAGGGAAAGACACTAAAATGTTAAAGAGTATTAATGAATAGTTTTCTTCTAAAACATAAAAAATGATTTTTACCATCTTCGAATTTTATTGAATTTGTGCGGCTCTAATATGTCTAAGTTAATTAAATAATAAATGAAAGACAAACTGCAGTGTGTCGAAGGATTTATACCCTAACATTATTAGCCTCTACTGTACTGGAATTGGTTCCGTTCAGTTAGTTTCTAAACGGAATGTGGTTAGCACTCAGAAAGAGTCAAATTAACAGACCGCCATATACATATCAACGCGTATGTTGATTCTGTGTTATGTGGCTTTTGCGTTACATAAATGACACCAAAAGTAATAGAACCTACTTTTTGGTATACAAAAACGGGTTGTAAATAGATGGAAAACTAAAATCAATAATGGAAAAGTTTTGCAATTTTTGTACAAATCGTTGTTTTTGCTTTCAATTTTCATGTTGCTTTGATATTTCTACGAAGACAGCACAAACAACAAGGTATGTCACCGCAAGATAAGCGTTAAGTTAAATGAAAGGAGCTTGTAAGAAGCTGGCAAAAACCCCTCGCAAACTATTCGGACAACACTTACTCAGTATGTTTGTGTGTGTGTGTGTTCGGGCAACTGTCCATGAAGAATATGAAAGTTGATAAAAATGACATTTTCGCTTGTGCTTTTTTTTCCAATGCTTTGCGTTTAGTTGAGCATTTTTTAATTAAAAAAATTCTTGGTGTCATTCCGTTCAACTGAGATTTTTTTAGGTTATGTGTTATGAAAATTGAAAAAATAAAATAGAATAGGAAAATATAGAGCTGACATAATTGTGTCAAACATGAAATTAAAGAAGTGCTACCTATATACATACAACAAAATATATGAGTATATATGGTACATCATAAAAGTTAAATAGAAGAATGCTCGTTTACTGAATATATATATATATACAACAAAATATATGAGTATATATGGTACATCATAAAAGTTAAATAGAAGAATAATCGTTTACTGAATATATATATATATATATATATATTATTGCATGCACAATTGCAGTGGATCTTAAAGTTCTACCTAATACAAAATTTATATCGAAATATTTGTTGAACGTATCGACTTCAAATTATATATATTACAGCTCAAAGCTTAAGAAGCAGTAAGCAAATTAATAATTAATAGTAAATGTGGAAATTAGTTGCAGGCTAGTGCAGGGCATCCCGGCATGAGTACATCCTTCACTGAGAGAAGTAGTGGGTCCCAAGCCCTCAACACAAACCTTAAACTGTGCGTAAGCTTGGTTGAGGCTATTGCATAGAATGGCAGTCAGAACTTAAAATCACAAAAAAAAGCAATCTACACACATTTATTAAAACAATATTTATGAAATGGGATACGAGAGAGCAGCAGTTAGACCGTATATTCCACAGCCAATGCGCTGCGCCACCTGCTTAAAGTTTGGTCACACTTAAAAATTCTGCAAAGGAGAAAAAACATGCATAATATGTGGACAAGAACAACACACAGAAGCAAACCAAATGACAACATGCCAGAACGAAATCAACTGTGTCAATTGTACCGCAAAAAATACTCAAACAATAAACACTCATCTCTGGACAAAAAATGTCCGGTCTTCTTGGGAAAACAGGAAATCACAGCCATGCGTACACTTCAAAAAGTCAAAATAAAAACAGCATACTCCATTTACAACTCCAAACATCCAAACAAACAACACACATTTGCATCAATTACTTCATCCACGACAACGTCATCAACCACGGCCTTAAAATCAGGAAAATTTTACACCCCAATTACATCGTCAGAAAAGCAGCAAGTAACTAATATAAATAATATAACAAAACTAACACCAATAGGAATTTAATATCCTATTCTGACATCAACAAATTCATTAATACCAACCAAACAATACCCACATCTATAACTAACTCATTATATCCAACAAAAAGTTACTATTTTACCTAAAAACATTTCAAAACGCAAAAGAAGTCAAATTTAAAACATGACAAAAACACCCAACTCAAAAAAAAAACTCAATCACAAAACTTAACTTACACTTGATTTCCGAAGATTCCGATTGATACTATTCAATGACTGACACCTAAATCTAATCTTTTAACTCAAAACCTGATGGGGAGAGGGAAATACCTTATATCTCTCTCTCCATCAGTCGAATTGAGACAGCACCAATATACATTACATATATGCACACATAACAACACTGTATAATACGATATGATTAAAACAACAATTATTCCTTTTGACATACGCACTGAAACTCACAATATCCTTTAAATGTGTCTCCAAATCCAATGGAACATAAAAGATTACCTAAACAACCACAGTGAACTCTTAATTCTAATAAAGGAATACTAATACAATAAACTACTGTATAATCACTAACACAGCAACTAATAGGTTCGGAGGAGTCGCCCTCTTAATACACAAATCAATACAACATAGGGTAATAAATTTAAATAAAGACTTCGAAGCAATAGCTATAGAAATAGAAACAAAACAAAAACTTACAATCATACAATCTCACCAACAAAAAACTTATCGTATCAAAATCTAACTAACGTACTTAATGTAAATAACTCTCCTAGTATTATTACGGGAGATTTTAATAGTTGGCACAACCCATGGGTCTCAACATACAACAACACTAAAGAAAAATTTTTAGACAATTCCCATTTATCCCTCCTAAACGATAAATCCCCAACACACTTTAATACTCATGGTACTTTTACTCACATCGACCTAAGCTTTTGCTCTCCACAACTTCTCCCACATACTCAGTGGAAAACCCTTAAAGACCTTAATGGTAGCGACAATAAAACAACAACAAAATACTAGTAGACCACATTTTAAAACAAATCAAGGCGACTGGGAAAAATTCGAAAAACTAACAGGGGATATAAATAACACTATTCCAATTAATAACAACATAGACTAAGAAAATGCCAACATAAGTAGAATAATCCTGCAAAGTGCTCACCATTCCTCGAACATCTACTAAAGCATTCCAACACAAAGTCCCTTGCTGGAACAAAAACCTGGCTATTCTCCGTCAAGAAAAAATAAAAACTTTTCGAAAATTCCAAAGAAATATCAATCCTTTCAAAAAGACTGGAAATTATAAAATGCTTAGCAAGCTCAAAATTCAATTGCAGCACTTATACTCTAACAAACATAGTCAAATCAATACTTATTTCAAAAATAGACTTTACTCTCTTTATTTACGGACAAACACCCAAATAAACCCTTAACAAATTAAAAACTACATTTAATGCAGCGATACGCATCTCAGTTGGGGCCTTTCGCATCACACCCATCAACAATATGCTATTCGAAATAAACATCGTTGGCGATCTGGCCATGCACTAACTGGACCGATTTGGCCAAGCACGGTCAAAAGTCCGGCCACACCATAACCAAAAAATTACTCTGGTCACTCTAGAGGAGGACTTCCTTCTTCTTCTTACTGGCCTGCGATCGACAACACGTCATAAAGTTATTGAAATATTTCTTTTGTATATTTTTACCTCATTGTGATTAAAAATACTTAAATTAAAAGTGTAGTTTGAATTTATAAATATATGGTGGGTATACACATAAAAACGACCATACATCCCAGAAATAGAAAACAAAAGAGAATACCTTAGAGCCTCACTTTTAAAAAATATTATTAACCCTCACAGCACGCCTAACTTTGACATTATCAAAAGGAATAAATAATAAAAAAAAAAATTAGTCCCATCAGTTCTACAAAAAACAATAGATCTTTGCACAGCACACGAAATACCCCATTCTCCATTCAAAATCCTCGACATAAATACACCCTGGGCCCTCCAAAATAATTCAATTGTTACCGACCTTAGAAAGTACACAAAACAAAACACAGATTCCCTCATTTACAATCAACTCTTTAAAGCTATACAAGAACAATACTCCAATTACACATTTATATACACAGACGGTTGTCAAAAAAACAACATAACCAGCTACTCGATAACGACAGAAGACAATGTTTTAAAACATGCACTGGGAGTAGTCCATATTCATACAGTTTTATCGGCTGCAATCATTGCAATCTTAGAAGCCATCAATATGTTCAAGAATAGGAGAGGAAAATTCAGGATTTGCTCAGACTCACTATCCTCTATTGACGCCATTATCAAGACGGACAAAAACAACTCTTACCCAACCATAATATGTTCCCTATTAACACAATATTCCACGAAAATCAAACTTCTTTGGATTCCCCGCCATTCCAATATCAAAGCTAATGAGCTCGCGGATCAGGAAGCCAAAAACGCTGCACAAATGCCACTAATAATTACTCAAAATCGAAACAACAACGACATACGCAAACTACTTAAAAACAACCTTAATTTAAAACAACAACAATTACTACAATCATGTAACAAATGGTATAAGGAAATTAATCTAAATAAATTAAATATATCTAATTATCTTAATCAAACTACACAAGAGATAAGAACTAGACTCGACCAAATGAAATATATAAGACTGCGAGGACATACCAAAATAACACATAAACACTACATAGACAAAATTATTTCACACATCTGCCAAAGTTGTAATTGTAACTTAACAATTAGTATCGAACATTTGCTTCACATTTGTCCGGCATTAAATACTGTTAGGAAACAAATATTTGAAAACATAAAACCCACGCTTTGCCTCTTCTTCATCTTAACTGGTCATAACAACCCGTTAACGAATTACGGCCTGATGTAAATACATTCTTTCATTGGAATTGTGGTATTACGTGGTGGGTCCCAAACCCTACGCACAACCCAGTGTCATTGTTAATCGCCTTATACGACAAGCTTTGACCTACTGAGGTGGTATTCTCTAACCCGCACACCACATAGGGTACGCTTCGCCCCTCCCATCCGAATAAAACAAACATTGTAAAAATCATTAAATTCTTAAAACAAACAAACACATACCACGAAATTTAGAACACAACAAAAAATATACAGAATATTAAATTCAAAGTAAAATAATAAATATAAATACTCATTGGCTTTTAAAATTTAAACTAAGAACTACCAAATCATTGTACACAATATTATATATAAGACAAGCATTTTAGTCGAAGGCCTCAGCAGCCAGTGCTATAATTTAAGTTTTTCATTGTTAGCTTAATTTTTAAATTACACTATCAATATTAATAAATAAATAAAAAAAACAGTTGGTAACCAACTCAGGCTTTTCCGCACGTTTATCAAAAACAACCGAAATTAGCTAGGACAAATTTAAACAAGAAAAAAAATGAAAAACAAAATTTCGAAAATTATTCACTCTTATTATTCCTCAATAGGAAACCTCTTGAAGACATGCGCAACACGATAGAAAATATTAAAGTGGAAATTACTAAAGTTATTGGAAAAACAAACTTTTTAAAATTATTTACTTTTATTATTCCTCTGGCGACTATTCTATTACGACTAGAGTGGTCAAATTCAATAGAAAAGCCTTTGAAGACATGCCAACACAAAAACATCGGTAAATCGCCGGAAAAGTTGTCAGAGTGCTTAAATCGTCGAAAAACATAAAATTAGAGATTATGGTATTTTTGGTCACACGCTATACTTTTTTGTGGAAAAGTAACAGTTGGTGACCAACTCAGGCTTTTCTGCACGTTTATCAAAACAACCAAAATTAGCTAGGACAAATTTAAAAAATTAAAAAAATATAAAACAAAAAATTTTGAAATTTATTTCCTCTATTTACAACTATAGCGACTAGAGTGCTCAAATTCAATAGGAAACTCTTTGAAGTTATGCCCAACACGATAGAAAAACAATAAGCTTGCTAAAACCGATATTACTAAAGTTATTTGACTAACACACTACATCGACAACGCACGGACACAAAAACATTTCCAAATCGCCGGAAAAGATGTCAGAGTGCTTAAATCGTCGAAAAACATAAAATTAAAGATTTTGGTTTTTTGGCCAATTCCAATACTTTTTTTGCGGTAAAGTAAAAATATTTATGAAATGAGTAATAAGTACTAATGTATAAATTGCTAATCTGGTGTGCTAGTTAAAGTGATGCAGCATAAAAGCTATTCACCCTGGTTAGCAACAAAGCTGCGCAACATGCTATCAAAACACATTGCAACAAAGCACTCAAACTTGTTCGATGCGTGTTTCAAGCTAATGCCAAAACGTTTACTATAGTCCTTTCGGTAGTGGGACTCGCTTCGGCTTCGATTCTTTTTATCTTCGTGCCACACAATCTATCGTGCATTGTGCAATTCACAGACTGCTACGAAGGCCTCGCGCACATGTGGCACACACAAGCGTCACGCAGCAGAGTCAGCAGGGAGTAACAGAGGGAAGCATGACGCGAGGACCATTCCTCGCTGTTGCATATGCAGCTGATGGCTCCCGTTCGTATCCTGTGGCCTGTCATACAACACTAACTGGGTTAGTGGTACAAGTTCAGTTTTCGATGCGTTATCTTCGGGTAGCTGGTTACGGGTGTTCCATGTCCATTTGTGGAATTGGAACATATCTCATAGTCTCTGTGCGTGCTTTGCACTTTGGTTGTGTCCTTCAGTTGGTGCGGTGTTTGACGCACATTGAAGGAGTGAAGGAATTATTTCAAAGTATATTTACGTTTGATTGGACCAATCTTATGAAAAGGGTTCACTTTATCCTTTCACCGTTTGTGATCTAGATTCATGTAGTTTGGGGCATCAGCTTATAAACCTTGCATCAGCCAACTCCCAGCTTATCCTTAACAGGTCTATCTTTCCCACTCTCACTCGCTTTCCTTTAACTTCTCTCTCGCTGAGTTATCACGTAAGTGTAAGTGAATGCGCTTCTGCTAGTGTGTCTTTATGCGCTTGAATGCGTGCCACAGCCGTTGCTTCTCAGCTGCCATATCCTTAATTGAAGCTACAACGTTTACCTACTTGTAAGCCATTGCTATCTGCTCGTATCCTGCCTGTTTGATTCTCTACTTTGTCTTTTACCTCGCTTTTGAGAAACTTTTGTTTGTTTTTCCAGCGATGCCATGCCTTGGCACAGTCAAAGCCACCCGATAGTGGCTGCAAGGGGCTTTTAGCTATGTGCTGGCATTGGAACACAACTCTTCCTTCCTGCATCAAATGCATCATCAACTGTCGTCGACATTGTGCTCAGTTATTGGCAATGGCGGCTTCTGCTGTGCCGGCTGCTAAACGCTGTACGTCTGAGCGCCGCCTTTGTTCTGTTTGCCATCCACTAACGTCATCTTCGTCATCTTTCTGGGAGTTGCATGGGCGCCCGATGGTCCCAAAAGCGTTTCTTTGTTATGCTTGCCGCTCGACAATTGCACTGTTGATTGCCCTCATTTCAAACTTGAAATAATATTAAAAAGTTTTACTGGGTCTGTCTGGGTGACTGACCTGCTCCCAGTCTGCTCGTCTACCAATCTCAGTGTTCATGTTCCCGTTCTAGATATTGTCTACCAGCAGAGCCGTCGTTAAAATCTCAGTCTCTAAATGCAGCTGCTCCTCATAATCTTATTCCTTATGTTGCAGCGCCTAAATGTATTCTGCAGCCTTTAACCGCATTTGGACGACCCCTATCTTAGCGGTTTGATTCCACTGTCTGTCTGCTTTTATTTACCACATAAATCACGTGTCCTGCCACTAGCCTAGCTAACTGCCAAGTAACATTCAGGGCGAATAAAGACAGAGAGAGTGGGGGACAGAGACATATCTATCTATGTACTTAGCTTTAGTGCTCCTAGCATACTTACTTCCTATGCTTTGGTTTATCTACTCTGCTAGTTGTTATTGTAGTTGGAAGTTGTAGTTGTAGCTTCATTTCGACTTGCCTTTGTCCCGGTCAGCAGCCAGGACTACAGCGACTCGTACAACTATTTGTCTCTCTTTTTATTTTTCTTTGGCTGTAAGTTGCTATTTTTACCATTGGCCATTTTCTTTTCATTTCATAGAATTTTCATTGTCTACAACGAATTTTTGTTTTTTGTTGCCTGCTTTTCGGCGCGATAGCACACGTATCCGCTTTGGCGATTTTTCAACAATTGCTGCTGTTATTTCTGCCGCGTTTTTGCTTGTCGCCGATCCCTGCCAAGTTTTGTCTGAGTTGAATCATCTTTGTTGTGCATGTTGTTGTTGTTGTCCTTGTTATGCTGTGTGTGGGCGTTTTTCATTTTATTTTGGTTTTTTGTTTTCTGGTAATTGATGATTTACAACTTATTTACGCTTCAATTGTGCAATAATTGAAAATTGCTCCAAATTCATTTGAACATTCCTTGACCGTGCATGGCGGACAATATTTTTGCCGTTGTTGTTATTGGCAAACGGAAATTATTTGTGGTTCGCTTAGTGGCTTTATAGATTTCCCATAGATGTGCGGTCGTTTTGTAAGCACTTGTCGTTGTCTATGAAACAATTTACACTTACACTTGAAACAGTTTAAAACTATCCCAAAAGGATTTTGCAGGCACTTGCAAACGAATATTAATCTACTTAAAGCATACTTAAAACACATGGCTACCATCTGCTGCAGCACGATAGCTATGGCCAATGTAAATGACGGGCGGATTAAGCTGGCGGTAGAACTAGAACAACAGCAAATAGAGTATTCTATTCTTGAAGCTCCAACATAATATGCGCTCGAAAAGCGTTGAAGGGAATCGCTGGCAAGCAGACAAAGGAAAATGTTGATCCAAAAGCGAATAGCAGAGATCCATACAGAAGCACAGCCCAAGTAGCAGCAAAATTGCACTTTCTGGCATTGAGCCACATTAAATTGAAATAGATGCGGCAACGTGGCCAAAAGAAGCACACAACCACGGACACAAAATATGTAGCGGTGCCCAAGTCAATGGTCGACTGGCTCTTTAAATTCAATTTGAGGAATAAATGAAGCAGCTCAAACGAAACGCAGCGCAAAATTTAATAGTTTTCATCTTGACTGCAAGAGCAGCTGCCAGCTGCTGCAAATGTGCCAACAATTTGTGGCAACATATGTTTCGTGAACTAGCTAGCAAGCCAAGGCAAAAGAAGAAAGAAGCAGACAAGTTACAACTTGGCAAGTGGCATGTTGGGCAGCAGCAAAGAGTTTTGGCGACTTACTAAAAATGTTCCACAATGGCGAAGTGGCCAAAATCGTAAATTAATTGCAGTGCTAGGCAATGGCGCTTCATTGTTGCTCAAATGTTACTGTTACTATTGTTGTTGCAATTGTCATTAGGCTTGGCCATAAATAAACGTTGCAGGTATACTCCACTCCCCACATGCAAACAAAGTGTTGCCTAATTTTTTGCAGTGCATGCAACGTATACGCAATGCTGGTAAGGCTTCTGACGTTGACAAACTTGCAGTGCCATAAATTTACTTATGCAATGAATTTGGTCATAAATAAGAAGCAAAGGCTAGCTAAACACTATGTTTAAAGACCTTCATTTTGTTTGCACATGCAAACCTGATCATTGCTGCTGAAAAGATGAAACAATAATACCACCGGAAACACACACACACATAGACAGGATTCCTAAGCAGCACATTACAGTCATTGAGCAATCAGACGATTGCACAGGCTTCAAGTCTGTGGTTACTCCAAGCCCCAAATGCACGTTACACCATAAATCCACTCCATCCACTCCCGAGATCAATGCTCTATGTCGCTTAAAACCCATGCACGGTTGATCAGCTAGCACAGCTACCATTGCCGCCATTTGGCAATGCCATTTGCTTTTGCGCTACGTCATTGGTCATTGATGTTTGCGTGTGTAACTTGCGTATGTCTCTGTGTGTGTGTGTGTGTGTGTGTGTGTGTGTGTGTGTGATGTCTGCTGTGGCACTGATTATTTTGTGCGCTTGAGTTGTGTCCACGTTTAATGCTATAAAGTCGCGCACTGAAATTAACCCAGTTTCTGCTTGACTTCGCTCGCGCTTTATCATCGTCATTATCGCCGTCAGCATCATCGTCATCATCGTTCCGTTCTCGCCCAGCTGCATCTTGTTTTCCCATTTTTTCCCCCCCGATAGTCCTAATAGCCATGAGCGATTTGCGCGCATTTTAGAGTTTGCTTTTGCGTATTTGTGTCTAAATTGTTTGCCTATTGCCATTTCAGCTCTCACTGGTAGTCAATGCGGCTTATATGGCCTATGTGCTATCTCTCAAGTATGAGCATTATGGTACTATTTTGTTGACCACTCCTTAGATTGTCAATGTATATTCAGCATCATATCAAAATTTTGAAGCAGACAGTGCAGTGGGATACCCTGTATCCATTTTTCTCATGAAAATTCTACGCAAGGTACTGTTCGAGGATTGAAGAAAGTCAACACTGATTGGTTTATAAGCCTTAAATGAGTTGCTATAGCTTCTATGTATTTACTAGAGCGCTGCAAAAGCATAAAAAAAAGTTCTGTCGGTTTTACTTGACTACTACACAGTACTGACCAAGCAACGTATTTTAGTATCACATTATATATTTTGAATACCTGGAGATAATACTGGACAGGAAACTTAATTGGAATCTAAATACACTAGAACGTACCAAAAAGGCAGCGATGGCTCTGTACTTCTGTAGAAGAGTCATAGGACTAAAATGGGGCATGTCCCCTATGGTAGTGCGTTGGCCCTACTTGGCAGTGGTAAGGCCCATACTCCTCTATGGTATTCTGGTTTGGTGGCCTGCTGCAGAGCTATGTTTTACAGATGCCCTTTGCACTACGCTTAGTGATTCCATCACTATCTTAAATATTCCTCCCCTGGAAGTTATTGGGGAACAATATGCCATATTGGCAACAGTAAGTGTACCAAAGAAATTTGCTAGCACACCTTTTAATACCCTCATCCCACGTAGTGAAGATTGGTCTGCTGGTATTCCTGGTCTCCCTGACGCTGCCTCCTTCTTTACGGATGGCTCTCTCTGAACGATCAGGTCGGAGGTGGCGTCTACTCAGAAAGGTTAAACATCAAGCAGGGCTTCAGGCTTCCGAACCATTGTAGTATTTTCCAGGCCGAGGTCCTTGCTATAAACATGGCACTTACATGCTTTAGAAGCTCGACAATCCAGACGGGTAATATAAATATTTACAGTGATAATCAAGCGACTGTTAAATCACTTAGCGCAATATCGTCTAATATGGTCAGCAGTTCGTTATTAACCTGATATGGGTGTCGGGTCACCTAGGCATTGAAGTTAACTGCAAAGCGGATGAGCTTGCCAGACAGGGTATTACTGCTTCCATTCATGATGAGCAAAAGGCAAGTTAGCCTATGGCAACTTGTAAGTTTCATATAAAACGACACTATGAACTAAAAGATAGTCAGAAATGGTTTACTGGGAAAAGCAGTCAATTGCAAATCAAACTTGGCGCGAGATCAGCCAAAAAAGCACAGCGGAACTCTGGTCCCTTAATCGGAAGAGGTGCTGCAGGGTCGTACGTGCCATAACGGGATATCGGTTAGTTGCTGTCCATGCGGCTAGGCTTAATGCCCCGTTCAACGGTTTTTGCAGGAGCTGTGGAGACGAGGAAGAGGTAGAAACGGTTGAGCACCTATTTTTCATGCTCAGCTTTCTGTATATATACCTGCAAAGGTCCCTGTTCTGATTTCTGCCTGCGTTTGAACAGGGAGGGAGTGTTCTCTAGGACCCTACGGTATCACAATGGGTCGCATCATGGCCTAAGTGTATTAGGTAGTATGCCTGACAGCCGTCTTTTCCTAACCTTACCTATATATTTTGAAAAGCCTCTGCTCAGAGAAGATAGCGCTTAGTTTCTGTTGAGCAGCAAAAAATAAAGACGAAAGCGACACTGAAGTAAGGTAACGGTAAATCATAGCAAGAACAGCGAGTGCAGCAGAACAATGTTATAATAATTAAAAGGTAAGAGTCGTCTACTCTTACACTGTTTGTTTGCATATACTTCATTCTGCAGATTAATATTACCTTGTAATTAATCTACTATGCAAGCGATCTCATTTGCGCGCTCGGTGTTTTTTTGTTACCTCATTTATCTGATACTTAAGCCTGCTACTGCGTCAGTTTACTTCTGCTTTACTTTTGCTTCTATGCTTTATTGGCTTGTTACTTTCTTGAGCAGTACATGTTTTGTTACCAAGCTCTTTCGTCAATGAATGGCTTGTGTTGAAATGCGAGAGAGAAGGGTATGAAATAATTGAGCAGCCCTCTGGTATTTACATGTCTCTAGATCTCGGAGACTATAAGCTAGAGCCACAAAAATTGTACCAAAAGATGCGCACTCCATACCTAGACGGATTTTGTTGAAGCATGATAGTATATAATCAAACCTTTCCTATTAGAAAAAGTTCAAAAACCATAACTAATTATAATCAAGGCATTCAGGTAAGTCTCAATCCATTAAGGAACTTATTGTCTCTTTAAACAAGCTCATTTCCAAATTCTCTGGGCTCTCAAAGGCTGCAGTCCTTTTTATTTCCGAAGCCAGACTTTATCAAATCTCATTGCTAGCATGAAAAATGCTTGGTTTGCCACATTTTCTTGTCCATTGCAACAAATTAAAATGCATTGTTTGCCGTGCTACACGTAATTAAATGGTCGCTTACAAAAGAGAAAATGGGCGAGTAAGGCGAATGGATGGCCACAGGCCCGAGCTTTTATTATGTTGGCCGCCTACCGATTACTTTGTATACAAGAAAGAAAAATACAATTAACGAAAATTTAGAAGTGTCGCTGAAATAATACCCTTACATGTTTTTTTTTTTTAGCAATAATATTTGAATGAAGCTTTCATCCGTTCGCTTAAACACCTAGATCTTGCACTACATTAGAGTTAGGAAGACCAACGCAGATGAAGTTTTTCGAATCATTTCGATAAGCCCATCCGCCTCCTCCTCCTACTCGTAGAAGTATTTCTCGATTGAAACCCACATTATATCAGCCGTCC
Organism: Chymomyza caudatula; assembly: GCA_035041775.1. Taxonomy (NCBI): domain Eukaryota; kingdom Metazoa; phylum Arthropoda; class Insecta; order Diptera; family Drosophilidae; genus Chymomyza; species Chymomyza caudatula. The sequence goes on along the minus strand of JAWNKW010000022.1, from coordinate 33,248 downwards.
GGCTTAAACTTGACTTACTCACCATGCGAGATATCAAGATTACAAAATATAGGCATAATGTACCAATTGTATGTTTACATACAAGCAAGAATCACCAGATTCTATGTATTGACTTATGATAACCCAATAAACAAAACAATATTGTCCTTTCGCCAAATCGAATCCTCCGCAAACACATTTAACAAATCTTCGCTTTGATAATGTGGAATGATGCTTCGTAAAAAGGGACAATGAAATGTCGGTATCCTATTTATTACAAAACTGGCAATACAAGCGTAAGAAACTAAAATTAAGCTACAAATGACAGTAACATTTAAAGACTCTCAAGCTGTTGCAGGGTATGGAAGTACCAGCAAATTAAAATCTTCCTACACTTGGCCAAACATTTGTCGTGCTCTTATCACTTAAACTGAACGGAGGAACGGGTAGCGGGTGACTACAACTTGCAACTAACGAACGTGGCATTTGATGGACTGATACAACGATTTGCCTAAGACCAGTTTTTTATCATGCCTTCCTGTTCTGTTAAGTTGAGTCAGGGAGCCAACTCAATTTCATGGCACTTAAAACGGAAGCGGAAACGGAAGCGGAAACGGAAGCGGCAAGCACTCATTGTCATCACGTGCAACACTATTTTCTATTCCTCAGTTCTATATCGGGTGTTCTGGTTTTTTTATATCCGTTTTTTCTAATTTTTTTTTTATCCATCACTTAAATACTTTGCTCGGGCGTGTTAAAGTACATTTGATTTGATTCGTTGTTGAAGTTGTCGGTTGGATGACGACGCCTGGTTAATGGGCAGTTGCAGACAAGTTTCATTGTGACACTAATCACTCACTTAGCTGATGGGTCGGTGGTTCTGGGGAAGGGGATCTGCTTTTTACCCATACCTTACTCTGTAGCTGTCTGTCAGAAAACAGGCGTTCGAGTGACATAGAATTTTTAATGCAATTTGTCTGATTTGTTGTTGACGTTGTTGCTGTTTGGTTTCGATTTGTTTTTCTGTCGTTATTGTTGTTGGTTGTCGTGGTTTGTTGCTGATTTTGTCAGTCATTTAGTCATTACGCATACTCATGTCCAAACATACCCACACACACACACACTCACACACATTCACAGTAAAGTGCGTAGCTCTTACAGTCATCGCTAATTGTCAGTAAAATTAAGTGGATTTCGTGTTTTAATTGAAATTGCTGTTATTGCCCTTTCGTTAGCCTACATTGACGTTGTCTGTCAACCAGTCAACTAGTCAGTCGTCAGCTAGCCATTCGATTCAGCTTACATCTCTGTTTGTTTTAAAGCCAATTTAGTGTGATGAACAAGTAAGCTCAAAGGCACCCAAATCTTCACAAATCACAGACAAATCACAGAGCGGAATGCAGTAACAATAACAATGAGAAGCTAATGCCAAACTCTTCCAGCGGACGGACAACAATCAATGTTGCCTAATTGTTTTTGAAAAGATTAACTATCCTAAAAAGGGAGACTGCACTGCCAATGTTCTTTGTCGAAGCAACTCCATTGCAAGTCCCCAAGCAAAAAACACGCCATTGCCCAAATACACTAACAAAGCCCATGATGTCCAAAGTATAAACAAGTCCTGAAATTGTTACCACATTGGACACAGACTGAGGCAGACGCAGAAGTTGAATCTGTTGTGGGTGTGGATGCAGGTGCTTTGCAGTCATGAGTGCAGCACACTGTTAATGCGTCTCTAAACTGCCTTTGAGTTGTCTCAATGCTGTCCGAGCAACAGCAAGTTGTCCTAGTGTTGTATGTATTTGTGTGTATGTACATGCACCAGACAATTACATGACCAACAACCACAATGACCCGACAAGTCCAGTCCGACGGAGCGCAGTCCAGTCCTGCCAGACTGGCAGTCCAGCCAGCAATCAAGCCTGATAAGCGAACATATGCGGTCGAGTACTGCTCGGTGGCAAACCGGCTGGTGGGGTGCGTACAGAGTTCAGCAATTTTCTCAAGTCAAGGTATGGCATTATGGCATGATGAGCCTCATTCAGCGTCAAATCTGTGCAGCAATGTTGGCTATTAAGTGACGAGCTTTCTGACTCACTCATTATCAAGCACACTGCACAGAAATGCCTTAAATGGAGCGTCTATAACAAGCCGCTTGTATGACCTCAAAAAGTTAAATAAAACACTAATAACTCTATTGTTCTTATGCGCAAAAATAAGCAGGAAATTGTTGACAGGATGTCGGGCGGATGCATTACAATTTGAATATGGACAAGAAATGCATTCAATTTTTCTCATTCTTGTAGAGCCTTGAACTTATTCTTATTGCAGTTTGTAGTCTCATTTTAACTTTGGGGGGCATGTGTGCTGTCGGAAGTGAGTGTGTTGCGGTTTAGTTGGCACGAAACCAGAAATTTTTTAAAGTTCTAAAATATATTTAAGCCAACAGCTTAATAAGAGTCTGACAATAATTACGGCTTCGTATGGTACGGCTTGCCAAAGTCTGCGACTTGAAAACTACAGCAACACCCAAACCTTCAGGTCATCAGCACATCATGGAAAGTCGACAAGGATATGTGTAAAGTTGCCCAGACTGTCAAATTGCGAATCGACGAAGCTGTTCAGCTTCGCCCATGTAACAATTATGGGCATTCAACGTCACGTAGCACGGCAGCGGACTTTCCCAATGATTCCATAACGCATTTTTGGTATAGGAACCGACGAGCAGGTGCCTTAAATTATGGTTTAAATTCCTTTGGTCTTGTTTCAGCAGAAAAGTCATTAAAAATTGTATTGTGTATAAATAAATTAAGTATACGCCAGGCGAAACCGACCATTTTTCTTTGCACAACGACATTGGCTATCAACAGTCAAGCGCCCTGGGTTGCCCATTAATCACATTGGTTGGGCGCATGGCTGCTTGCAAAGCTCGACTGTTTAGTTTGCGGTTGTAAAATCCATAAATTCAAGAAAAACCACACCGGGCAAAGTAAGCGCCAATAATAGGCCAAAATGCCCATTTAAATAGTGTGCAATAAGCTATTAAAACGGCAGCTCAGCATAAGTGAGAGAAAACGTAGCCTAAGTCAGCCAGGTAAACAGACCTACATAGATTGAACATTGAGGCACGAGAATGTCAGCTCTCCAGCATTATCGCTGCAAAGGATGGCAGCCATCTCCATCATCATTATCGTCCTGTTTGGATAAATAAAATGTTGTAAGGCTAAGATGATGCTGAGTGGGAGGGTTGTCACCGTATTAACACAATGTTTAAAATCAATTTATAAGCAAGCAAACGACGACTCCAAGCTTAACGATTTTTATACCCTGTACACAAAGTGTAAAAGGGTATTATAGATTTGTGCAATGTATCTAACAGGCAGAAGAAGGCGTGGCACACCATAAGTTCATAAGTTAAGATTGGATCATGTCCGTCTGTCCGTATGAGGGGATAGATCTCCGAGACCATAAGAGCTAGAGACACAAAATTGTACCGTTACAGATTTGCGCGGTTCCATCTATGTTCCAAAAATGATCGAGATCAGATAAATACATCAAAAGTTATAATCAAAAATATGCTAATTTCAACCCCCCCCCCCCCCCCCCTCGCCTATAAACTACTTCAAAATTCCACTACATGTACATATGAATACATGTGAGCTAGAATAACAAAATTTGATGTGGAGACTCGTGTGACCCTAATCGTTAAAACTGCATCCACCTTTTTTCAATGGAACCCCTTTCCCCAGCAATCGATTAAAACAGACGTTTATAAATGTATTTTTGATCTATGTTACAAAATTCAACGACATTGGCCCAAGAATACTGGAGTTATTGGCATAAAAATAATTTTAGCTACCAACTTCCCAATAGGAAAACTTGTCAATTGGAACTCCCAACAGGAAAATGTTTGCCGGCATATCGATCTTATAAAAGGAGATATAAAAGTGGATACTTCTGTTCCCCTTTTACCTTATTTAGAGTTTATAAAGAAAAAGGGTACAGGGTATTACACTTTCGGGCGCCGTCCCGACTGTCTGCATCAAATTTTTCTTTTTTTTTCTTTTTGCTTATCCTGTATTGTATCGGCAAGTTCGATTTACATTGCAACAGCAAAACTATTGTATATAAAAATCAATTTTCAAATCTTGTCTGAAAAACAGCATATACATTGCTTGATGCCCTGAAAAATTTTACAACCAACACTTTTGAGTTTATGGCTTAACACGCGATTAATTTCTAATATGAACTTTTATGACAGTGCAAACACAGTTATATCATAAGTAAGTTCTTGGTGTATATTACTTGGTTAAGTCAACTATCGACTGTTTGTTATTAAAAGCTAGAGGGTCGTTGCATACATTAGACGCTGGTTTTTATGGAAGCTGATATAAAAGTATTTGATCGGTCTGCTGATTAATGACCTGTGAACTATAAGTAAATGAAGTAGCACAACTTCAATTGGTTTCTGTATTCTAAGTAATTCGTTCCATCAAGCATTCAATGGCTAATGAAATGTTACGTATACGCACTGTTGAACGCACGCAAATACGGAACGCAAAGCTAAGCGCGTAACGTAAGCATGCAATTGTTGTACACATTGCGGCACAGCGTGTTTATTAAGCATTAAGTGATGTGCATTTACAGCCCGGAATTCTACTCTATCAAATTACTTAGCCACATACGCACTCACATCGACTTATGCACATATGTGCTAATTGCGTAAGAGTATACTGTGAACAGCTTAAGCTGCTTTACACACTTAAATGCACATAGCTACGTGCAGGATGTAAATTTAGATTGAGGATAATTTGAAGTAGTACCACTCTTTGGATTTTAAAGCGGAATAGCCAGCACACAAATGCAATAATAAGTATAAAAAAATATTTTTAGAAATTGAAAGCGAATACTGCATTACAACTATGGAAGCTCTGTTCTAATGCAAGTGTCTTAGCCAGAAGAGAAATAATTCAACAAATAACTGTCGAAGTATAACTATATAACTTATATAAAACAGGAAAAAATGTTATAAAAATATATCTAATCTGAGTCTCCAATATCAAGAAGTGATCAGACACTCAAGATTTATAATATGAAAGAAAAAGAAAGTCAAGAAAAATAAACCTAAATAAAGTTCACTAAAACTCCAAGCATCCATATATATAGCAGTTAACTTTTTAAAGTAAACACTACAATCAGAGCAGGGGGGTACGCATAAACATCTGAAATGAACTCAATGTCATTAAGAAAACTAAAAGAAAGCTGTTGAGAATCTTGGTCAATTTTTACTGCAATAAGAACACCACCACCGCGTTCGGAAGAACGTCTGCGGGTAAGAAAAGAGCTGACAAAGATTTCAGAATCAGATACAAAATAATTATGCCATGTTTCAGAGAAAGCAACAACATCAGGATCCAAGTCTACGCTATTTGTATAAAGCCTACTAAGTTAAAATAAGAGACCTCGAACGATTTGATAAGGTAAGCAATTATTTTTTTAGTCTGAGATTAAAACTACAAAAGTTGAAGAGTTAGTAGCCTGAGTTTTAATATAATTCCTAATAAATTCGTGCATAACAGTATGGGCAAGCCGAATAGAAGGATTACAAATTTTGACAAAGAGAGAGTTAGGTACCGAGATTTCAAAAGATGAAATATCGCGTTTATAATTAAACTTTAATTTCTTCTTCTTATCTGGCCATAACAACCCGTTATCGGTGGCATAACAGTATGGGCAAGCCGAATAGAAGGATTACAAATTTTGACAAAGAGAGAGTTAGGTACCGAGATTTTAAAAGATGAAATATCGCGTTTATAATTAAACTTTAATTTCTTCTTCTTATCTGGCCATAACAACCCGTTATCGGGTTACGGCCTGATGTAAATATGTACATTCTTTCATTGGAATTGTGGTTTTACTTGTTGGGTCCCAAACCCTACGCACAACCCCTTTAAGGCCTGGGGTAGCTCTACTGGTCTCGAAAGAACCCAGTGTCATTGTAAGTCGCCAAGCTTTGACTTGCTGAGGTGGTATTCTCGGACCACCTCACCACAGGGAGCAACTTTAATTTAGAGATCTTAATTTTGGCGGATGAAGACTTATTAAGTTTCTAACAAATATCAAGCTTTATCTTGATAGTTAGGAGTTGTAGATTATAGCCCAGCGGCAAGGGTGCTCACAGATATAGCAGGGCCCATCTCCTTGAGAGCGATATTATATTATTATATTATATTAAGATAAATAAATAGCCAAGTCTATTAATATGCGAGACAGACCCAAAGCGGAGACTAAGCAGAGACACTGATCGCAGAAGAAACAAATTTATTTAAGCAAAAAACATACTTTTTTGATTTAAGTACATTTTTTCTGATCAGAACAGGAGCCGTCTGTCCGCTGTCATACTGTTACTGAGCAAGTGTGGTGTACAAGATAAAGGTAAAAATTTAAATTTTCATAGACATTGTAGTGTTTAAGCTAGAGCTATCCAATTTGGTTATTAGACTTACAATATAAACCAAACAATTATAATCTTTTACAGAACCGACCACCAGCACCCCGTATTACTGATAACATCGATACAATAACTTACACAAAAATTAAATTTTCATGCGAAAAATGGGTACATTTTATCCCACTGTCGAGTATCGTCCCGACGCGTCATGCGGCGGCGCCCTATAAAAATGGAAATAAATAAAAATTTTGATAGCAGCAATTAGTAATATTAATAAATGCTTTTTATAGAAAAATGTCCAAAGATTCAGAAAATAATAAATTTATAACATTTGTATTATTCGTTTGGGTTCTACAGCCGCTCAAAGTTGAGCATCTGTAGGCCACAAATTAGATATTTTTGGAAATAAATTTTATCTTTGAAATTGGTTTTTGTGTAAAATATGCAAATAAAAGAACATTAAATTTAAAGGAAATATAGAAAAAAGTTATATTTTTGTTGCCACTCTTTACTACATATTTCAGATTTGCCAAATGACTATATTCGGAACACTTTTTCAAAGCAAGCATTGCCACACTATTACTTATACCTTCTAAAGTTTCTATCCGATTTTGATAATTTTTACACAACATATGCACAATAACATTGTGCATAACTGTGCTAAGTCTGATAGCTATGGTATGGATGTAAAGGGGCTGAGATATCGACATGATTCGATAAACTTGCTCTTTTCTGGAAAATGCGCTTCGTATGGTATAATTTTTTTGCACTACCTCTTATAGTCTCTGAGAAACACGTTACAATACGGACAGGCGGACATGGCTGTATCGACTCCACTATGCTCCTGATCATTTTTGCCCATGGAACATATGGTCTGCCACGCCTCCTGCTGCTTGTTACATACATTGCGCAAATCTATAATACCCTTTTACAATTTGTGTACAGGGTATAATGAGCTGCCTATGAGTGTCAAAACAGCTGCAAAAATATTAGAAGTAAAGCAGTCCAGCATTTGAAACCAACCAGCAACCGATATACGAAGAAGAAATTGCAGCAGGTACAGTCGTTGCAGAGGCATGTAAGGTGGCCTTTTTACCCTTCCACTTAGTAGTACATTTTCAGTGGGTGGAAACTTTATTAACATTAACTACCTGGTTAACATAATAGGAACTAATGTATTTCTTAGATCTTATATTTGACTGTGTTCCTGTAGAGCGTCATAGTCTTGTTATGATTTTCAGAGAGCAAAGAGTGAGCTATATAATATCTTCAAATCACTGGTCATGGTTATCGAAACTATTGATTGATTGTTTATTTTTTCTGTTAAAAATCACGGTGTGGTTTCGTAAGGTAAGGGTCAAATTTTATAGTAATTACATTCAATTTTTGGTTTTTTTTTTTTTTTTTTTCAAATTTTCAAAAAAAGATCTTGAATTTAATATTTATACAGTCTTGGCTAACACATACCCTTTTCGGTACATTTTGGGCTCGCTGATTTCGAAACCGGCAACCCTTTTGGGTTTTCTAATCGTCGCTTTGTCAGAAAATAGCTGCTGATTTTGCTCAAATTGATGCAGAAATGTTCGCAAAGAATAAATTTATCGAATTCAAAAGGAACATGTTACAAGATCTTTGTAATGTTTTCTTAAATTACTTCTGAATAAAAAGAAAATGTACGCATTTCAAAAATATTTTTCGATCTTATTGCTCTGTAACTCACAATACATTGAGTAGCCCTTTTTCCGATGAGATTCTTTGCTGCTGATTAATTCGCTTCATTTAATTGTTAACTTGCTTAACAATTTCAATGTTGTCGCTCGTACTTATACTCCGCTTTTCAACAGTACCTAGCAGTAACCTATACATACTGTGTCTTGCTCTGCTTAACCATCAGTCTCACCCTGGCAGATTCTCTTTCAAATGCTCTGGTAACTGCTCGCTTAGTACACCCGACGATATAGATATCATCTGCATATGCAAGCAACTGGACACCCTTATAGAGTACAGTCCCGTTCTGATGTACTATGGCCTTTGGCAACACATTCTTCATCAAAAGATTGAAGAGGTCGCAGGAGAGAGCATCGCCTTACCTGAAGCCTCGCTTTGTATCAAATGGCTTGGAGAAGCTCTTTCCTACCAAAATCAGACATTGGGTCAAATACGCGATCCCTCAACCGGCTATCAAATGCTTCTTTATAATTAACAAAGAGATGGTGCGTGTCGATATGGTGTTCGTGGGTCTTTTCCAGGATTTGGCGTAGTGTGAATATCTGGTCAATGGTGGAATTACCAGAATTACCCTAAAACTACACTGATAAGGTTCAATCAGTTCTTTCATAAACGGCTTTAGTCTTTAACACAGTACGCTCGATAGGGCCTTATATGCAATAGAAGCCTTCGTCTAAAATTGAGGCTGTCGGGAAGTTAGCTCAGGGGGCGGTATTATCCTGACCATCGCCCCATAGCAGGCTAGAGAAGTGTTCCCTCCACAACATCAGTGCACCCTGTGCCTCCACTACCCGATATTCCTCTGCGTCTCCACAGGAAGACGCTCTGGTACTTGACTATTTGGAAGAATTTCCTTACGTCGTTCCTGCTCCTGCACATCTATTTGCGTCTGAAAAGGTGCCTCTCCATTTTCCTCATTTCCCGATAGTGATCTCGCACAGATCGCGTAGCAGCCCACTGCAGGGTCTTTCTATAGACGGCGTTCTTCACTGCAGTGACTTCGCGACACTCCTGCGTTGGAAACCAAGGACGTTCTCTGCGGTGGTACTCAAGAGGTGGGATATATGTTTCCAAAGTCCCTCGGCGATATCAGGTTCTGACGGAGGTTGAGTGAGCTGCTCAGAGAGTTGAGTGGAAAAGGCTACAGCAGTCTGCTGTGATTGCAGCTTTGTGATGTCCAGCTTTCACTGTGCGCTAGATCACACGTTCTTCGCTATGCTTAGCCGCATGCGAACCTTGGCTGCAACAAAGCAATGGTCAGAGTTGATGTTGGCCCCACTGAAAGTACGAACATCAAGCCCACTGCATGCCTTCAATCAATCACAACATGATCAATCTGGTGGCGTGTAGATTGATCAGGAGACTGCCATGTAGCCTTATGGATATCGGGATGCGGAAATCTTCTACTACAGACTACCATGTTTCGCGCCGCGGCGAAGTCAATTAGCCTGAAACCATTGTTCGAGGTGGTCGCGTGAAGGCTGAATTGTCCAACAGTAGGACCAAAGATGCAGGGTACAGGGTATAATAATAGATCAAATAAGTTAAATCTGATATGATCAGGTATCCAAATACGAAGCTGTAGTCGATTTTGTTTCTCTTTGATGTTGAAATTTATTTCGATTTCTTTGAGTCGTGAATTCCAAAAGGTAAATTTAGTTTTGGTAAAATCTATGGGTATCAAGATGTCAATGCCAAACATAAAAGAGTTCGTAAGTTCAAAGTAAATAAAAGTATAGTAATAGCTAAAAAAAAAAGAAATGGGCAACAAAAATATTTTATTCGTAGAGGCGAAACCAATCCTACATGATGTGCCATACTTGCTGCTGCCTGCTCTGCATTCCTTCGACTTTTGATGCAGAGGAAAAAAGAATGTTATTGCACAGTGTAATTAAAGTCAACCCGGAAAGGGAAAGAGGCATACGTACAGTGTGGCATTATTTTGTTGTGGCACATGTAAAGTATAAAGTTTACACAACGTATTACACTACACAGACACATCTCATCCCAAACACGCAGCTTTACATGACGACAGTTGATGGGCTGAATTAAATACACTCCAACGCATAAAAAAATAAACATAAAAAGTGTAATTGCGTGCATTTTATTACAAAGCAAACATATTACGATATTACAAGAGAAGTTAGCGCTCATGTGGAATTAAAAGGCAAAAGTGTTAGTTAAACGGCTTCGTCAGGTGGCTCCACATACTAATAAAATGAACTAGCAGCAAGGAAAAAGGGGTAGTCTTTTCCCAGGCCTATTTCTTAACTTTCGATACAAGTCACATAAGTGGGGTGAGTTGAAAAAAAGTTTCCAAATACTGAAAGCTTATGTCAAGAATATTTAAAAGCAATAAAAATGTTTTATTTTGTCCATTCTAAATTCACCGTGTGGGGAGCGGGTAAGAGAATACCACCTTAGCAGGCCAAAGCTTATCGTATGAGGCGACTAACAATGACAATGGGTTCTTTCGAGACCAGTAGAGCCACCCCAGGCCTTAAAAGGGTTGTGCGAAGGGTTTGGGACCCACCACGTAAAACCAAAATTCCATTGAAAGAATGTATTTACATCAGGCCGTAACACGATAACGGGTTGTTATGGCCAGTTAAGATGAAGAAGAGATAACGCCAACGACATTAAATGTTAAATTCAGCAACAAAGTTAAAGTCGTTTGAAATTTTTGCTATTCAAAATAATGCATCTCAGCCTTACGAAGTGCACTCCTTCAGCTGGTTTATAACATCTTTCAGTTGCATCCCATTCTTTTAGTCCAATTTCTACTTATGTGTAAGTAACCGTTCCTCTCTCAGTGCAAAATCAAGGAATCAAAATAACGTGTTCGTAAAATATTACTCAATTTCATAATCTTATTTAAACACTAGCTGAACCCGCGCTGAATCCGCTGCGCATTGATAAAGCTGCCAATAAATTCATTATAGCAATTAATTCTTCCCGTTCCCATTCCCCTTCCCGTTCCTCTTCCTTCTCTTTCTCTCTCTCTCTTCTTCATACTAAGTCAAGCTGCGATATTGGTTCCAATATCTTTATATCCTCTACCTCACCTTCTACCTCTACCTTAATTCAAAAGAAATCTTTACCTAGTCAAATTTAATGTTTGTCTACTATATAAGTAGAAACACATTTAGTATGTTTTAAATGGAAAATCGTTTTTGTCGATATCTTCGGCGTCATCTATTGGAATTCGTCCAAACTTCACAAAAACCTTCTCCCTAATACTGTTTACAATGTGTGAAAATTTGGTTGAAATCGGTGCACGCGATTTCGAGTTTAGCGAGCACATCAATTTTTGTGGCATAATTTTTATATATATAGATTTTAAATGATTCTAATTTAATAACTATCATAGTCTACAAGTCGCTGCAAGTCGTCCAGTAATTATAGCTGTTATGCAAATACAATTTTTTTGAAATGAGTCTAAAGCCGCCAAAGGAATGCCGTTAGCGTGATGCTTGCGCCTTAAAGGCTGCAACGTCTATCAGCATGCCAGCGTTTGCAGTCACTCCAGAACTGCATGCCAAAAGCGCAGCACAAGGAAAGCAGCTACAAAATTAGAATGAACAACAACAAATAACACAAAAACAATTGCCAGACAGTTGCAATTGTTGGCGCTGTCAGGCCACTTGTCGCTGTCATTGTCTTTGGAAGTAAAAGTGCCACGTCGGCTCGCATTTGAAATAGTTTTACAGCGCAGCAGCAGCAAAAAGGGCAAGACCAAAAGCAGCAACAAAAAATTTGTTTATGGTAACAGGATACCCTGTCCACTCGTCCCTAGCCAAAGGACCCAACTTTGTTGTCGTGCCGTGATATTCAATGTGTCCTCGCTGGTCTGCTTTTGTTTTCCCAGCTGTCAGTTTTGATGCATACGACGTCGTGAATGCGAGTCTATAGGGGGTACTGTGATATTCTTGAAATGTGACTTTAAATTGACGTAATGTGTGCGAATGTGTGTAATTATCAGCTCATCGACACAAAAAAAAATAACTTAATTAAATTTGTGGCCAATTTGAATTAAATGGAAATTTATATTAGAAATAAGAACAAAAGCTCAAACTGCTTTTAAATATCTTTAAAAAAATGTTAAGTCCGGCAAACAAAAGCAGCTTTACTCATACATTCAAACTCAAAAGCACTTTGCAACAATGAATTTAGAATTACACTTGGAATGTTACGGAACGTATGTATGTAAATATATAGGTGCATATACATAGTATTATATGAAAATGGACTTAACCTCGACAGTTGTCTCTAAAGTTGACCCAAAAGCCAAGAGCTGTACGAGGCAATCTGCACTATAAATAAATACATGCACACGTACCTACATAAAACTACATACATATATTTAAAATAAGTTTTCACTTGTGCTCTGAAGTGCATTTAAGCTTTTGACTCTGTATGCAAAAAGTTAGAAAACCGTATACAGTCAAACCTGCAAAGTTGCCACCCTCATAAGTTGGCCACCTCCTTAAGTTGGATACTTTTCAGGGAAACCAAAATATATTAGTACGCCTAACTTGCACCTGCATATTTTTTAAGTTGACCAGTTTTTTTTTAGCGATTTTTGAATTTTGTCAATGCAATTGAACCTGTTAAAGCTGGCCACCTTAAAAATTTGTATTGCGTAAAGAGTATGCAGCCTAAACTACAGCAATATTATGTATGAAAATACGAATGAAAAAATTTTATGCATTGTCAAATCATAAAAATAATTCTTATCCATGACAAAATTCACAACTGAATGAAATTGCTTGCAGTCAACTCGTTGCTTATAGAAATTTGAATGAAATTCTTCAGATGGCACAATTCATTTGTTGAAAATCAAAAGAAAGAAAGTCAAAAACTTATAAATAAGCAAATTTAAAAGATTCTCTTAAGTTACATTCGAATTCAAAAGAATTTACAGTATTCCGAAAACAATCTTTGACTATTTAATATTTTTATTTTGTAATCATGTGGAGTTTATGGACATAGTTCATAAACATACACGACTAAATGCATTTTTGTGTTAAAAAGAATCATAAAGCGTTATATAAAGTTGAAAAAATTCAAGAAACAACATTAAATCAATATAAAACTGCTACCCCCTCAGAAATGCTTGAACCGTGAATGGCCAACTTAAGCAGGTTTGACTGTATACAAACTCAAGCAAAACCACACACCAGCACACACACATACACACACCAGCACACTCACGGACTAACTTATGTGGACATGCAGGAAGGTGTAAGTATTGCACCTTGCTACATCCAATTACCCCCAAAAGTAAAAAATAGAAAAACAAAAACTTGCACCACACGCACTTTGTTACTCTTTTGGCCCGACGAAAAAGGTATTAAGTTACTATATGTAAATATAAATATTTAGCATTACGGATGTGTACTCTGTGTGCATTTGTATGTATACGACGCGTGTGTGTTTGGAATTGTTGTTGAAATTTCATTTTGTAACCAGTGCAAATAAACGGATTTATACGTCTTACGGCAAACTGCATTGCAGACTTTAAGGGGCGCAGTGTACAATTTAATATAACTCTTGTCAAAATAAACGTTAACTCAAGGCACACAACAAACAGATAATCAAATATATAGTGCAAATATTTCATAAAACTTGCAGGATCACAACTTTTGAAAATGGCAAACTAAGGACGATGCCAAAGTTCTGCAAAGTTAAGTAAAAAGCAGGTGTACACACAGAATATAAATGAAAGATTAAATCAGATGTTGTTTTCATTGCCTATAACAATATTTCAGTACATAAATAAAAACTATAAAATACATATACTATATTTTATTATGTTGCACATAAATAGTTTCAAATTCGTATTTGTAAACTTTTGACTCTGCATAAACCGACAACCGCACCACACATACACGCAGAGTAACCTAAAAGTACGTACACCGCAAAGTCGTAAATATTTTATTTTGCGGCCATGTTTTGAGGCTGCCCCACTGGTTTTCATATTTTTGTGGCATACTTTTAAGCGTTTTTCAAATAGTTTCATTTGTAATAGCGCTGCACTAGCCAAAAGCGAAAAATCCGCGTTATTTTAACTAAAGCCAGAAGCTAATTCAAAAGAATAAAGAGCATAAAAAAGCACAACAAGAAACTAAAAAACAAAAATAAAAAAAGTCAGAACTGGCAACAAATTATGTATTCAAATTACACAGCAAGGACTTTAACTTTAATTACACAAAGTGATGCGCATTTGTTCCACACAATCTTTCCGCTTCTGCTCTCCACTGCACGCCTTTGTTCACGCTTTTACTCTTCATAATTAGCAGCCGTAAATTCGCATTCAAGCATCCAGCATCCGGAGAGATAACAAACCAGCCACAGCCGTAGCACCCATCTCTAAGTCCTGCAACATGTTGCTCTGTGGCATACATGATAACAACTATGGCTAAGCTTTTCATTTGGCGGGTGCTCATTAAATAAAAGAAACATAAAAGTAATCAAGTGCGCTCTAAGCCAAGGCAAAAGCGATCTGTGACCGTGCCAAGTCAAGGCAATTAGCTACGTCAAAGACGAGCTTAAAATGTATTTCAAACCTTATGAACAACAACGGCACATAAGAAACAATGGTAAGAGCAAACCAGCTAAAGACATAAAAAGCTTCTAGGTATGCTAAGGATAAGACGATGGCCGTAGCTCAACCAGGAGAAACCAGGAGAATAGTCTGATGGAGTAATTGTAAAAACAGCACAGGCACAACAATGCAAAGGAGACATGTTGTTCCCAGTGCAGCAGAGCTCGTTGGATGGGCCATTGTTGCTACTGCAAGTACAGTCGGCAAGGACAATGCCAGCAATGGCAGCAAATGTTGCAATTACTATGCAACAGTAGCAGCAGCAAGAACTACAGCAACAACAATGTCTGCCAAGAGTCAGATGATGCAGCATTATGTCAGCGCCTGTATATATGCAACGCAAAAGTTCAATATGTAAATGGGGTGCTGTTGTTGTTGTTGCTGCTGTTGGATTGTGGCTGTGTTTGGTTGCATGCGTATTCTGTCAACACATCGCCAAACGAAACTGAAACAGTCACCTTGGGAGTCATCAACATGACAAACACACGCACAAATGTGACATGTGCCGCATTTTCTTGCCTTTTTGGGTCACTGGCACAAAATGACAACCCCAGTTCACATGGGGCTATCCAGAGCAACAGCTAATGCAAAATTTACGTTTTTTTTTTTGTTAATACAAGTTTAAAAGTTTAATTCACGCCACACATCACTTGATGTCAATTGCAACAAACAGCGACAAGCAACCACCAACATTTGAGCACAGGCGGCTTAAACAGTTAGTAAACCATTTGCAAATGTTTGGTACTTGAACGCGTTCAGTTTGCATGGGCTTGTCGCAAGTTTTAAGTGCTGGAAAACGCGACAAAGTAGACTCACTGCACATACAATGCAGTTTAGATTGAAGTCATGTAATTTACAAGCGCTGCGCATACGTGTCAATTTGTTACAAAAGAAACGAGCATTAATTAAGCATAGATGCCATAAACTCACACACACACACACAAACACACACACACACACACACACACACACACACACGCACAAAGTGTTACTGTTACCAGTGTTGCATTTTGCTGCAACATCCTGCATCCTTTTGTATTGCCTTGCCTAGACACTTGTATGTGTAGTGCTGCACAACGTTCAAACTCGCTGCGGTTACTCACATGTCGACTTAATTAAAGAAAACTTAATTAAATGATAACACAGCGGAAGCCAACAAAGTTATGCGAAATATTTTTCAGTCTGCGTGTGTGTGTTGGCTTGTGAGTACAGCACTACACGGCTGACTTCAGTCACAGTTTGATGATTACACACAATATTTTCTTTCATCATATTGCAAAAGCTGTCAACTTTATTAATATTTTTTGCAGTTCTTGCTGTAGCACTTTAGAACAGATAAATGTAGCTCATACGCCCAGTATACAACTATAGAAATAACTTGTAGTTCCCATGGCATTCCACGCAATGTAAAGCGTGTCAACAGGTGCCTACAAATGCACACAGCAACAACAATACTGACAACATGAATGAATCATTTTCGTCAGTCATTCAGTTGGTAAGAAATAGCAATATTACATGGAGGCTTACGAAACAATGTCCGTCTGTCCGTCTATCCGTCCGTGCGTCCGTGTTGTAACGTGTTTCTCAGGGACTATAAGAGTTAGTTAGTTAGTTAGAAAAGAGCAGGTTTATCGATTCAAGTCGATATCTCACCCCCATCCCCCGTGACAGACTTTCGCGATTTAGACCCACACAGTCATGAATGCATACTGTTATTGTGTTAGAGAATACCACCTCAGCAGGTCAAAGCTTGTCTTATGTCACTAACAGTAACACTGGGTTCTTTTGAGACCCGTAGAGCCACCCCAGGCCTTAAAAGAGTTGTACGTAGGGTTTGGAACCCACCACGTAAAACCAAAATTCCAATGAAAGAATGTGTTTACATGAGGCCGTAACCCGATAACGGGTTGTTATGGCCAGTTAAGAAAGAAAGTTTAAAAGCTATAAGTACTAATGTGTCAATTTTAGGCCCTTCTTATAAACTGCAACAAAATTTCACTTTCATAGCAATGTTAAGGTTATGCTAAAGCCACCAAATTTGGTATGAAACTCGTGTTAAGCTTATAAACGAAAAAATTTTGACATTTTGCCGAAACAACCCCCCTCCGCAGTCCTGTTACCTTACTAACGCTCATACGCTCTAATGTTTTCATGGTAAAAATGGGTGCAGGGTTTCCCACTGTCGGGCAACGTCCACTGTCCGCACCAAATTTTTTTTGTATTCGATATGCCGAAACAGTTACTAGGAAATGTTCTCGAGCATCAAGCGAAAGAAAGAAACTAAATTTGAAAAATATCCAAAGAGGAGCTATTACGTTTACAACGTTTCCGAAAACGATTTTCGTTCCTCACCTCCCCACACACAACCAACTGGTACAAAGAAAACAGACACATTAGCGACCATAACGTATGAGTAGACTGTACTTGTGGGCGTGCATGCGTGCATGTGTGAATGGCAGAGCTTTTAGGTGACTATGCTGAAATGGCTCCATAAGTGTTTATGCAACTGTATGAGTGTCAGTGTGTTTAAGAGTCTGTTGTAAGTGCCGTGCGCCTGTATGGGTTGCCAACAACATGCACAAAAGTGTCAGTCTTTCCTTTGCAAATGGCGAATGTATACGCAAACACACACAGTGTACTATGTATAATTGTAGCTGTGTGCATGCATTATGCTATTGTCTATGTCAATATTGTTGTTTCGTTGGCATTGTATTGTCGTCCACTTCATTGTGTGAAGATTTTTGCTCCAAAAAACATTTGTTGCAGACTTTTAGGCTTCTGTTGCTGTTGCTGTTAGTAATTTGTGGACTACTGCAACTCTAAAGTATGGCTCTGTTTGCACTCAAACGAACAATTTGAGTTAACCATGTTAACACGCAACAACTGGAGCTAAGATAGATGCACCCAACACTCACATTTACGCATTAATGTCTGCATCTATGGTAGGTCAAATGCAAATTAAATATAAACTCTTACAAAATAGATAGCAATGAGTCCTTTTGTGGTTCTATGTTCAATTGTGTAGCAAAGTTTATTGCAGCCCACATGAACTCAATTTTCGCAATCTTTAGTTTTAAATTGGCTTTCTTTAATACTAGCTCTGAAGCCGAGAAGCGCAAAATGCGGAGAGCCATCAAAATGTACAACTACACAACAATTTAATACTAATTTGTTAATTCGTTGAATATAATAAAACAAAATTATTGTTATTATAAATGGTATTTTTGACCGTCTCTTATATATGCCGTGAGCGCCAACGGCATTATGGAAAGTTAAAGAGTCGGTCCAAAAGCAGTTCACAGCTGCCAAATGAATTACAATGTGTACCACAGTAAATGCTTTCCTCGGGTTAATCTCGCCGGAGCAGAAATTTCGAGAGGATTAGGATGAACACGTGGACTTTTCACCTTATATAGACAAGTCAATATTAAGGCTTGAGCCACAAAAAGACACAAAAACACAGACTAATTTTAGGCCTATACTCCAAACAAATATTACATTTTGCCGAAAGTGCGGTAACCTAGATTTCGCCCATAACCCTCAACCCACCGAAATAAATCCTTAATCAATATGTAAAAGTCTTGGAAGTCAAAGATACCGAAACAAATCCTTTATCAATATGTAAAAGTCTTGGAAGTCAAAGATATCAAAAGAAATTTGATGGAGACAGTCGTGACGGTGCCCGGCAGTTGGATCCCCTGTACCCATTTTGACATGCAAATCTAATTATTGTGCAAATCATTATATCGATGCATTGAGAAGTACGGAGAAGTATTACAGGGGGTGGGGGGATGATTCAGAAAATGGTCTACATTGTTTGGTTTATAAATCTAACATAAGTCTAAGTACTAATTTGGGTGCGTCTAAAATAAATATTAACTTTAACATTGCTGTAAAAGTAAAATTTTGTTGCAGATTATAAGGCATATTGATCTTGATCATTTTTACATCACGCAGGCACAATAATAGGAAGTTTCAATCAGGTAGCTTTTATAGTGTGGGTGTAAAACGCGAGATTCTGTAACTGTGGTAGGGTGTGAGATATCGGCATGAATCGTTAAACTTGGTCTTTTCCGAGAAAATGCGTATCTCTTGGTAAAATTTTTGTTTATATCTCTGAATAGTCTCTGAGAAATTGCAACAAAGACGGACAGACGGAAATGGCTATATCGACTCGACTATTGCTCCTGATCATTTTTGCCTATGGAACATATGGTCTGCCACGCCTGCTTCTGCCTGTTACATACATTGCACAAATCTATTGTACCCTTTTACAATTTGTGTTCAGGGTATATTGATTTGCCAAATTAAGCTTTCAATGTTCGCCCTTTTTTTATATAACTTTTTATACCCTATACACAAAGTGTAAAAGGGTATTATAGATTTGTGCATTGTATGTAACGTGCAGTTGAAAAGTCATCTGATGGCCTGCAAAATATTTTGTATATGCTTGTGCAGCTCTCTAGTATGTACATAGATACCTCTACGTGAAAAAATATGAATGTTACTGTTAAATAAAACGCAAGCATACATTTTTTAATATGCACACGCTTACATTTTTAAAAGGGTTGGTTGACATTATATGTATGTACTTAACCTTCTGTAATGTTCGCCTTTATGCGATACATTACAAACTCATTTTTGTTCCACTAAGCCGTTTAACTTAATAGTTAATATCGTAACTTTGCTAGAGCCATCTATCGGATGAAAGCTTGGATAGTTTGATAAAAGTTTGATAAGCATGTCAAATCATCACTGTATGCCAGTGTTTATTAATTAGGCTTTGTTGCGAAAAAGAAAATTATATGTCAATGTCAAACAAACGGAAGTCTGCCCAAAATTGGTTAGAATTAGACTCCCAAGCTATATTCACATCGTGGCAGCGATCTTTTTCTTTGCGGACACCATCGAGTGAAGTTCAGCAAGAGCTGCAGTGGAGTTCGATTTTTTTTTGTGTGCTTAACCTTATTCTTAAAAAGAATTAACAAAACTATTTAACAAAAACTGTGAAAACATTGAAAAAAAAAATATAAATAAAATCAAGAAAAGACTAAAACATTCCCTGTGAAATACATGAAATTCTGCATGTAAGTGCATTATTGGAGCCATTCAGGCTAAATCAACATAGGTGCTGTTTCTTAATTTCATATATGTGTATATATTGGCAGTTTGTAAGTGATAACACCATACAGACGGTTGGATACACTTTTTGCACACGGCGTTATTTAAATCTTTTTAATGCTGATTGATTAACTGTCGAAAATATCTGCTGTATTCTGTGTTCAAGAAGGGTAAGCTTAAATGCTACAAAAAGTATAAGATTCCCAGCCCATCCATCTTATTATAGTTTCCCCTGTATATAGAATTTTTGGTGTTCGCTGCCGAAATAAAGAGTATACAACCGTTCGTACTCGCTTAAGACGTAAGCGCAGCTGCGCACCAGCGCAGAGCTTTTTAAGCGCCGCCTACGCTTTGTGCTACGTTCGTCGTTGGAACCTGAGATCAGCTGTCCCCAGACTGCATTATTGGCGTGGATAAAGGTTTTGCCTGCGTACCGAATGGGTTTATTTTGGTGTTAATTATATTTTTTGCTGAGTTTAAACTTTTACTAGGAGTTATGGCAATATCTACTTAAAATTCTAATTGTTACATTTTTTTTTTGGATAGAAAAATCATTAGGTTTAATTTGCAAGAATGAGACTTGATCGTTAAATTATAGTTACTTGAAGAGGAAAATATGAAGTCACGCAAGTTCAATTAATTAATTAGTTTATGTTATAACGTGCATAAAGTGGTAGCTGCCTAATAACATTATAAAAACATAAACGACATATTATTATTGTTTAAAAAAAAGAAAAGAAGAAGAGCAGCAAAGAATGAAGAACATATAAAGAGCAATTTTAACTTTAAACTACCATAAAATGAGAAAATTAAGAGAAGAAAGAAATCAATTGATTTAAAACAAAACATGGAAAGGTAGGAATTTAATAATATCTCTCTTTCCCCGCTTAAGCCATCTACACAGCGAAAGATCTTTCGACGTGGGAGCAGCAATGTTATTGTAAGTGTTTAAGTAAAGCTTGTCTGCAGGATGACTCTGATTGCATATATAATAAGTTAATATGCTCTTAAATTTGGTTGTCCGAAGCAGTAGCAACAACCCACCCACATGCCGCGTAGAGCTAGAACGCATTTAAAGGGTCCCGCTCCGCTACTTGTACACACTGAAATGCTTTGCGTCGATTCTTACGAATCAAACTCTATCCTGGGATCGTACGTGTTTTATAATACGCCGACGCAAGCATTACACCCTCCAACTGAGAACAATGGATATAAAGGTTGACAACGTTTATAAGATTGAGGTACCAAAGATGATCGACAGCAGGGTGTTGGTACTATTGTAAATTGTACACTATGTGTACAGGGTATAAAAAATGTTTCAAAAATAGGGTGTGGCTGAGTTGGCCTCCCTTGTGTTATGGTGATGCGATGTGAAAATTTTGACGCAACAATTACCATCTAGACAAACAATATTTATCTAACCTATCTACTTCCTTTCTCTCTTATCAAGTTCAACTTCAATTGCAGTTAATGCGCAAATGAAAATATCCATTCGATTTACTCATGCCAAACTGACTTCCATGTCATGGACATGAACACAACAACATCCGGCGGAAGTTTGGTCGCATTGAAGCGGTATTCCAGCCTCAGGCGCCATCTATTTCGTTGTTTATGCACATTGACGATAATACCAATGGGCTTCTGCAAACGAATTTTAGTGTCATCGATTTGTGCATAAGCATTGTTGCCTGCAATTGTTCTGTTGAGTCTGTCCAAGTCTTCTTCTATCTAGCTGCCTTTGCCGCTTCAGCTGCCTGTTATGGCTGTTTTCGAGTTCTATTTTATTATGATCACGCATACGTGACTGCAACAATAAGATGAAAACGAATCCCAAAATCGAAAACATAATGCCGAAAGGGTTTATATTCGTTCTATGAGCGCGACACTTTGGCAATGCGAGCCAACGCCTTGCAGCATCGTTGTGGGTTTTCCATAGTTTACACACTGCCAAAAACAAGTTTAAAGTCAAATTTGAATATAAATATGCGACTACGTGTTAGGATGTGTGTATGAGTGCTATGGTATACGTGCTGGGTGTTATTTTCTCACTGGGCACTTTTATACGCTAAAAATAAATGACAGCATTTTCCATATATTTTTCTCTTTGGCTCTATTCTGTTTTCCGCAGTTTTGTTTGGTTTGCTTTATTTTAGTTTTGCTTGTAAATTACTAATGACGATTTTCAATTCCCTGTCTCTTTCTGTCTTTTTTTTTGCAAATGTCGCTTTCCCCCGTTCAGCTTATCGCTAACTGTTGCTTTTTTACGACAAGTGGAAATTAGAAAATCATTTTCTATGGTTTTAAGAACACTTCAATTTTGATGTGTTTACATTTGCATATTTATTGTTGTTGGCGTTGTTGTGGTGTCGCACCACTTTACCAATTTGGTTACATAAATAGTTACACAAAAAGTCGCTCACACTGACAATCATGCAAGGACACGCACACATACACATATACCAAATGCCAAATTAAACTTCCTGTCACAAAATTTATTTTGGTTTCACTAACTTTCTGCTCTTGTTGTTGTTAAAGTTCAGCGTAAGCCGAACGAAAAAGTTCAAAAAACGTTTGCATTTTTACTTTTATTTGTCATTTTGGTTTATTATTTTCGTCACTTTTTCAAGTGATTCGCTGTTTTTCAGTCTTGGTCAATTAAAGTGACTAATGTGTATATGATAACCCAAACAATACTTGGAGCGTATCTGTAACGCAAACCATTAAAAAGGAAAAGTTTGCAAGACTATTAATACATAATGTAGCATACTTCTTCTTCTTAAATAGCCATAAGATCCCATCGACAACCGCATTGAAGACGGTGGCGGAGGCGATCGATCTTAACTCGCTTGATTATGTCAATGTCGTCGTAGAGCTTTTAGAGTTCGTCGTTCTATCGAATGCGTTAGTCGTTGCAAACGCATAAGGGGCCACAGATCTTACGGAGTGCTTTCTGCTCAAACACTCTAACAACATTTTCATCAGACTACGTCATCACCCATGCTTTAGCGCCACAAAGCAAAACGGAAATAATGAGCGTCTTATAGACGAAATCGTTGACAACATCAAAAGTTTGGTTTTCCTCATCAATCGGAGAGTCCATACGCTGCGTCTCTCTACTCGAAGAAAATATATACTTTGTCTTGCCCCCATTTTCAAACTGACCAACCCTGGCAGATTCTCCTTCAATAGCGGCAAAGTCTCCGGTAACTGCTCGCTTAGTACACTCAATAATATCGATATTGATATTGAAGAGGTTGCAGGACACTCCAAGGGCATTTTCATCAGACCGAGTCATCACCCATGCTTCAACGCCATAAAGCAAAATGGGAAGGATCTTATAAAGTGTTAGTTCCGTCTGGCAGAAGTGGTCTCTACTACTCATTTGCCTATTGAGACCAAAATAGAATCTATTGGTGGTGCCAAGGTGGACGAAATCCTCACCACTATTCATCAAAAGTCTAGTTTTCAATATCAATCTGAGAAAGCAACCGCAGTGTCTCTCCACTCAAAGGAGGACTTTGTCTTGTTCTCACTAACAACCAAACCCATCTTGGCAGATTCTCGTTCTATAGCCACAAAGGCTTTAGTGACTGCGCTTTGTACGACCAATGGTATCGATATCAAAAGCAGCTCTTTCCTACCTTGAAGTGCGTTGGGTGTGTTGTTTAATGTCTCTTGTACAGTCGCACCAACTTTGCAGGGATTCCAAACTCAGACAGTGCGGCACCCCTCAACGGGCTATCAAATGCTGCTTTATAATCGACAAAGAGATGGTGGGTGTCGATTTAGTATTCGTGGGTCTTTTCCAGAATTTTTCGTAGTGTTTCTGGTCTTAGGTGGACTTACCAGGCCTAAAACCACACTGATAAGTTCCAATCGGTTCTTTCGAAAATGGCTTTAGTCTATTTCTATATGCAATAGAAAGAAGACTGATACCACGGTAGTTAGCGCACACCGCAAACTCAGGGCAAAGGACACCAAGATCCCAATCATCGGGCATGCTCTCCTCTAGCCATTGTTTAACAACTCGGCAGGCAGGTAATCTGCACCAGCAGCTTTGTTCTTGAGTCGCTTGATGGCAACCTTGACTCCGCCATAGCTAGGAGGCAGTATATCTACGCCGTCGTCCATTATTGGGGGCGTCGGGAAGTTGACTCCGGCATTATCCTCGCCCGGTATAAAGTCAGAGAAGTGTGCCCTCCACAAACTCAGTGCTCCTTGTGCATCCACTACCTGATTTCCCTCTGCAACTCTAGATGAAGACTGTCCGGTAGTAAATCCTTCAGCCATAAGCTTGACTTTTTGGAAGAACTTCTTAAAGTCATTCCTGCTCCTGCACATCTCGACCTCCTCCCACTCGCGCCTATACTGCTCGGGTGTTTTGCGTTTGAACTGCGCCTCTCCATCTTCCTCATATCCCCATTGTGATCTAGTGCAAGTTCCTCCTACTGCAGTTGCTTCGCGACACTCCTGGCTTTGGTTTCTGCTCCATGATAATGAAGGTGTACAAAGCGTCCACCTATAAGAGACAAATACGTATAGTTAACTGAAACAGCCAGTGCAAAAAAAAAAAACAAAATAAAATAAATCGTAGATAGCAGAGCCACAACGAAAAATTAGATCATATTTCTATAACTAAAAAACAGAATCAAAAGATGGGAAGAGCAGAAAATCAAGGCAAATATATGACAGCCACAAAGTTGTTACTGCCAGATACATAAAGAAAATACAAAACGCGAAAAGGAAAGTTATTACCAACACACGCACATGAGTAGAAGAAAAAAAGATAAACAAAACCAACATTACGAACCCGCCGCTTATAATGAAAAAAATTGCATGCAGACAGTCGGGACGAGGCCCGTCAGTGGAATACCCTGTACCCTTTTTTCCCCTTAAGAACTAAATCCAGCATACGGTAAAATTGGAACGAAAGTATTTTCTTTTATTTATCTTTTTACAAGCTTAGTGTAAGCATTTTCCTATTCATCAAACTTCATCTTTTCGGTGTAAATGCGCATCTTTTGGTAAATTTTTGGGCCTCTACCTCAAATACGGACAGACGGACATTGCTATATCGACTCTATTATTGCTTCTGATCAATTTTGCCCATGAAACATATGGTCTGCCACCCCACCTTCTGCCTTTTCCCTACATTGCACAAACCTATAATACTTTTTTACACTTTGTGTATAGGATATTATGAGTTTTCATAGACAACGCGCGCGCGTAAAATCTTTTGTCGCAACCAAAGTGGCAAAACGCGTTGATTGATTTTGTTGTGCGCATAGCTGACAGTCTGACTGGCAGAGGGGCTGACGTGGGCTGAGTGCTCCGAAACTATGACTTATGTGGGACGCATTGGCAGCGGCGATTGCTTAATTAAAATACCGAATCTAGCCCACTAAAGAAAAACAATGAGAAAAACTGAGAAAAACTTGAGCCAAACAAAAAACAAATCAAAATCGTTTAAAGAGAAAAACTTTTTAATGAGTTGCGGCACAAGGCCGCAAGCAATAGCAGACGTACAAAAGTAGGAGGAGCAGCTTTGTCCCAATAATTTAGCACGCATTGCGTATACGCCGCGTGCGACGCTCACGCAAATTGCTGCACAATCCAATCAAAAGTTTACAATTTACGCTCGAAATGTTGCGCCTGGCATGCGCGACACATTGATAGGCAGCATCGCCGCCTAAAAGCAGACAGCAAATTGGCTTATGTTTGCATGGTGTGAAAAATATCATCATGTGGATACTATGCAAGTACGTCTGTTGTACATATGTATGTGCGTAAAAGACAAACTTTTTCGAGTCATGTTCAAGTCGCTTTCAAAAGCATACTTTTCAAGCTCCGCCGCCCACAAGTATGCTATAAAAAGTATATGTTTACCTTAAATGTCGCTGCGACATTGTTGGAAAATTAACTGCCGTGCAGTGTACAAATAAATATTGCTTAGACAAGCGGGCGCACACCATTGCGTATGCGTTATAACTGATATAATGATTTTATAGCATACTTTTTTTATTGCACATGTGTGTAAATCTTCATTTCGATGTTCCCATATTGCCGTGCTGCCAGATAATGCTTATTGTGATTTAATGAGAGCGCTGCACACAGATGTTTTTGCACTCAATTACAAGGTGCTTGCTTTAATTTGTACATAAATAATGGGCAAGTGAAGCAGCAAGTTCAATTATGCAAATGAAAGGCAGCGTCGAAAATCATCATGGAAGGCAATTAAAATACACTCTTCATATGCAGTATGTAAAGTATAGCTGCAGCTCTTCAACGTGCGCACCAACCATACCAAGATGCCTTTAAGTATGTACGTATATGGATATGTTTATTGGTGAACCTTTGACCACAGAGACAGACGAACCTTCTGACGTGGACGTGAAGCTCATGTTGTCTCTTTGCAGCAATGGTGTGGCGGTTTACTTTGAATCTCAAAAAGTTGAAACTTGACGCATAATTGATTACCAGGCAACGCTTACATGCAAACGACGTATTTAGGTATGTACCTTAGAGCAGCCCTGGACCAAAGATAAACACACAAGGCGATTTATTTCATATTGCCCGTCAAAGTGCATTCAATAGCTACATATACATATACCTATAGCATACAAAACGTAGCGAGCAGCTTAATTTGTGCAATAAATTGTATCAATCGCATACGTCTGGACCAGTCTATACACTATAAACACCATCGAAAACAATAGCTTCTATTGGGCATAGACTTTAATGGGCATTTGTTAATGGCAGCATGACAATCTATCTAACAAGTGTCATTGGCTTGGCATGCAAATTAAGGTAAATTAGGCAAGTGACTGCACAACAACTTCGTTTAAGGCAACTTTCAGAATGGGTTTGTCTGCACAACTTAAGATGCAGAAATTGGCAAAAACTTTTGAACTAATTTCAATTGCACAAAATTGCAAATGGCAAATATTTGTATGTGGACGAGTTGGTTTGTGTCAACATCGCGGTATTCATATCTTGCTTACGTATTCATTGCATATGACAGCTGCAACAACAACAACTGCGCCATCAAAGATACAAACCAGGAGCAGCAAGTGGAAGTCCGGGTAAGATGAGGCAAAGAAAGTTTCAAGCAAGTCCCAGCAACTCTATTAGGATCCATCAATGTCAGCCAATTTATGCGCATATTAAAAATGCGGTCTGGCAATGACAAACACCGCTACGTCATACGTAGCCCACACAGACACACACACTCGCACCCACACTTGAGCACGCACAGTAAAGCACACACACACGCACACACACATGCACACACGCACAGTTACAATGGCAGCACGTGGCAACATGGCAAACAGATGACGCTACAGTACGCGAACGCGCGAAATTGATGAAAAAGTCGAAAACGTGACAACGACAACCAAGAGCAAAGCGAAAAGAGTTGAGTGAAATGCTCAAGTGGTTGGGTAAGGCGAGATAGATGCCTCCCCCAATCCCCCCCCAATCCTCACCACTCCACCACCATCACAGTCAAAGCGCGGTCTCTATAAGTAAAATGTTACTTTAATGGCTTAAAGCCAGAGTAAAACACGAATACTGATGTGATTAGTATGTTTCTCCTCTTATGATAACCGCTACCTAAGTTTGTACGGACAGACAAAAATGGCTATATCGACACGATTTATGGAAATTACACAAATCTATATATAGTTTTCAATGGTTCCGGCGAAGAGTTTACTAATAGCCGGTTTTCTTATTTTCAGGAATACAATTTTTAGGCTTAGAAAACATGCGCAGACGGGGTATTGTGTGAACTGTGCAGAGAGCTAAGCGGAAAAGGCTTCGACAGTCCGTTATGATTACTGCTTTACGATATCCAGCTTTCTTTTCCTTGTTTATTCGCATGATCACAATCGGGACATAAAATGCCAAACATTTTATGAAATTTTACCTACATTTGTAGCTAAGAAAAATGGGACTTCAATTAAGGACATTCATTGCCTAAAAATACATTTTGTGTTTTAGGCAATATTCGTCCTAAAAATTATTCCATTGAGTACTAAATATTTATGAGCACCTGCTTCATAGCCGCTAAGCATCAACCCAACTATATAATGTATCAGCAAACTCCTCGCGCACAACGGCAGTAGACCCGAGGTAAGGAAAGTGGCCCAAGTAACACCTGGACCTTGATTCAATCCCCGGACCTTTACTTTGTGCGCGAGAAGCTTGCTGATATAGAGCTTTGGCTAATACTTTGAAGCTATGATGCAAGTGGTCATAAATGGAACGGGCGTGCCACCGGGCGGTAGCGCAAAGGTAAGCAGACGGACTGCGAAACAAAAGTTCAAATGCATAATAAATGTATAATAAATTGTTAAGTTTTAAGTATATATATTTATGACTATATAGGTATTTTGCACCACACTTAAATCGAGCAACAAAACGCTCTCTAAAGAGTACAAATAGTATTGTTAATTGCCTCCGGCCATGGTCGCCAACCAAACAAAATAGAAAGAAAGAAAAGAGAAGGTATTACCAACAGACACCTATGTCTGTGAGAGCTATAAAGATGTAGTTATAGCTCTTGCTCTGTACCCACCCTACCATGATTTTCCACTGCAAACTTTAGAAGGAAAATCCCAAATTGTTCGATTACAACATTTTAACCACCTACATTACTTTCAAGGAAATAGATTTATTTACAACTTCATAATTATTGGTACAAGTCTAAACTGTATAAAATAATACTCCATAATAATTCATACTAAATCAAAACTAACTGAAAACCCAATCGAGAGAATTCGTAACCTAATTAGAGCTTAGATAAAAAAATATAAAAATAAAGTGAATAACTGAAAAAATGCATATTGAATAATATGAGCGATAATTAAGGATTAAGTTATAAAGTTGGACATAATATTATTATTATCAAACTTTATTAAGATTGGCTGAAGGCCATTCGATCTGTTAATCAAAACAAAACTGAAGTTATTAAGCGTAAGCTCAATTGCATAAACAAAGCAAAATATATCGCAACAAAATTAAATAGAGTATAGCAAAGTATATCAGACCATATCGAAAGACGCGTTATATAGCATTTGTAAATACGACACATTTTGACACAAATCGTATAAAACTTGACTTTAATCAGACTAAATAGAACATAAGATGCACTGTCAAATATTTAAGCATGACCATTTATCCACTCACTATGCGAGGTTCGACGTTACGTTGCTGTTAAGATTTTAGTTATGATATTAGGTTATGCATGATATATATTGACTTGGCACAAGTAAAAAAAAAAAGTTTAAAAAAAAAAACAGACAAATATATAGGCCGCTGATGCTGCTTTTTAGAGGGTATCATTTACTCTATGCGATTAGAACTTTCTATAACTTTCTTTCAAATATGCACTTTCATTTTAAGTTTAATTAGTTACAGGAAAAAAAAAAACTAGATTTAATATGAAAAGCCATAAGTCATTCGCATTAACAGCACTACAAATTTGTTATTTTGAATGAGTTTTATAACTGGTTCACAATCCGAAGCACAATTATATGTAGATTTTGGGTACTGCATCCATAATAGGGCACACAGCATCACCTTGACCATATGATTCTGGCCGCACTTTTCACAATTTTGGCTACACAATATTTTTGGCAATAGGCACAATTTTGGCAGATGTAATTAGCATCTACTTCAACTCCAAGTAGGCAACACACCCCTTACACACGCGGTTTAGACTGCTGAGAACAACTCCGCTGAGCGTCGGCGACGCTGCACTGCTGCTGCGGCACTTGCGCTTATCTCTTCTTCTTGCGGGACGCGCTGGCAGCTATTTGCTTCGCTGCTGCATGTTGTTATTTATGCCGTTTTATTTTTGTTAGGTACAGTTGGTTTTAAAGTATAGCTGCATGAATTCATAAATTTTAATTTTGTTTTTTAATAGTATGTATTTTATTTATTTTATCTTATTATTACTACTTATTTTATATAAATAAAGCAGAATATACATAATAAAATTATAATTTACTTAATTCAAGTGTTGTAGTTTAAATCGTCATCTTGGCCCTCGAAAAGAGCCAAAGTGTCTATGGCTCTATCCAAAAAACTAGGGTTTAGCTTCACTAGTAAAGTATTTTCTAGAGTTTGGTGACTTAATCGATTCCGATAATCAGTTAATTCCAGCCTAACAAAAATAAAACGGCATAAATAACAACATGCACACAGCAGCGAAGCAAATAGCTGCTACGCAACAAAAATTACACTCAGAAGCAATTTCAGCCTATACTAAAAATGACTACAGGAGCAGCAGGTAGCAAATGAAAAAATTACTCCCGAAGCAGCTGGTAGCAAGTAAAAAATTTCAAGGAGCAAGGCGAGGAGCAGTTTTTCACGGCGAGGAGTAAATCATATTTCAAATGCTACGGCGAATATCTGACTAGAAGCAAGCGTCGGCAGAGAAAAATTCTACTACATTTCGACTCTTAGCGCGTTCGGTAGCTGCTTCTAGACTTCGTGAAGCGCTCCGCAATTTCTTATCCACCTGATACGCTCCGAAGTATCAGTAGCAGTAGCAAAATTTCTGCTACTTCTACCAAACTATCAGGAGCAGGAGCAATAAATTTACGATAGTTCGGTAGCAGGAGCAGAAATTTTGCTACTGCTACCGAACTTTCAGGAGCAGGAGCAAGAGCAGGAGCAATTATTGTACGACTCCTGCTACGGAGCAGGAGCAATTTTAAACACTTAGCTCTGCGACAGGTGAGTTGCTGTTGGATTTTTTATTTCTTATGCACGTTCGTTGCTCTGCTTGCCAAAACTGCCGTTGCTTTTTGAGTGTACCGAATCATATGGGAACAATGCTGGACATAAAAATAGGATCATTAAAAAAATGTTATGCAAATTATTACCTCGTCAAATGCTAATTAACACCAATATTCAGAAGATTCTTAGATCTTCGTTAGCGAATTAAGCTGGATTGAGGTTTGATGAGTTACCACCTGAGTAAGGTTAGAGGTAATTTATATGCAAATTACATAAAAATCTAAATTAATAAAAAGTCACTCCAAATAAAAAGTATGCCGAGCGGCTGAACTTATTACAGGCAATTCTGTTTTGCGTTATTTGCTGTTTAAGCGCCGATGCCGAATTTAGAGGCAGATTAAAAAAACTTTTTCAATAGATATATGTATAGATACATATATACAAGGTATGGAAATGACACGTCCGATCTCGGCTGCAGCTCAAAGTAAAAGAACTTCATAGGAAGTAGTCTAAGTATGAAGAGCTGTGATGGCGATAGCCAGAGGTACGCTGTTGTCAAAACATGACATACGACACTGCGTACACTATCGATGGCTAATCAGTGTTAATTAGTTAATTGATCTTGGTTTGTGTCTTGGCTAACAGTTCCAATATAAATTGCGTATAAGAGTGGAACTTAAGTGAGCAAATGCCACAAAAACGATGCGAATTATGAAATTTGACAACAAATGTATTTTATAAAATTAAGGTACCTGATAAGAATCTCAAAAACCTGGTTTCTATTAAATCACCTTAAGAAGAGCAGAAATTGTTCATTACATAGCGCACCAATTCGCTTAATGCGGCACTAACACCACCCGGACACCAAGTTCCTTATTGCTTATAGCTTAAGTTCCAACCAACGCACTTATAAGGACGCTTGGAACTTCAAGCTCTATCTCTTTGTGCATATTTATTGGTGGGCATCGCACTTTCCTCCAGCTTCTCTGCTGGCCAACTCCTGTGATGCCTCCTTACTGGCCGACTGTCCTCTAGCCTCTCCTGCTCTCAAGCCTCCAAAGACCCACTCTCAAGCCACACCAAGATTGACTGCCTCTCAAGCCAAACCAATACCGAATCCCGCTACAATGACTCTACAATTTCCCGCCAAATAATACCGCTAATATCTTACTAAAACTAGCGCCTAGCAACAGCGGTACTCTATTTATCTACCTATATCCTAATGCCTATCTGACAGAGTCCACTTTCTCCTAACTATATCTATCCCTTACTCAACACTATCATACATGTACTACTAATGCAAAACTATATGCATCCGCATAACTATGACCATCCTATCTCAAACTACCTATACTGTGCGGATGTGTGTTCGCTGTCAATGTAAGAGCCTGCTGAACGCCTAATAATAATGCCGGTCGCTGCAACTAACTATTCTAGTGCATGTGGATCTTTACTTTCTAAGCTTTCTTTCTACCTACTAGAAAAATAAGAATGCTTTGTGAGGTGACAAATTGGCTCCTCACAGTGTTTTTCAATAATTATTACATTAATGTACATATATAAATATATTTATGTACGCATACGCAGCCTCCAAGTATGTACACATAATTTTCAACAACTTAACCAACTGTCGTCAACATATAGGCGCCAGGCAGTCGTACTCACACACAAACCCAAGTTACTCATTACAGTTAAAATAAGTATAAATTACAATATACTTTCGTGGCAAAGCGCCCTGAAATCACAACAGCTCAGCAATGCGCCTAAAATCCAACTGCACAATATTGCATGTTCTTATACTGTATACTAAGCATCTGGAATCCCGTGTGGTGAGCGGCTTAGAGAATACCACCTCAGCAGATCAAAGCTTGTCGTATGAGGCGACTAACAATGGCACTGGGTTCTTTCGAGATCAGTAAACCCACCCCAGGCCTTAAAAGGGTTGTGCGTAGGGTTTGGGACCCACCACGTAAAACCACAATTCCAATGAAAGAATGTATTTACATCAGGCCGTAACCCGATAACACGGGTTTTTATGGCCAGTTAAGAAGAAGAAGAAGCATCTATAATCAGTCGAGTAGAAAGTGAAACAACAACAGTACAACCCCCAAAAACAGTAAATATGTAGAAACAATTTCCATGCTGGTCTATGGCGCCATTATACACTTTTGAAATTTATTCAGAATCAATCGGCAGTTATAATAATAATTATGACTATAATAAATAGTATATTCGCACACACAAATGCAACTGATTTTAATGCATTACACGCATTTAACTTTGTGTGTATGAATAGTATGTATGTGATGGTTTTAATTTATGCAAATTTGCTTGAAAAAACGTTCGACCATTCCATATTGCGTCCAATTCCCATAATGAACGTTCCCAGGGCTGCATTGGGAGAGTTTACAAATGAACTGTAAAATATTTCACAGCTTTTGTTGTACCGTTGTTGCTGTTGCTGTTGTTGTGCTGCTCGTTTTAATATTTAAACAATCATTTGTTGAGCTGCTGCAGTTTGCTGGCTTAGTTGCTCGTCTCAAATTGCTCAATAAATCAATGAGAGTGAGTGAGTGTGTGTGTGTGTGTGTGTGTGTGTGTGTGTTTTTTTTTTTACGT